>KV426446.1:19904-36278 GCA_001632375.1 Exidia glandulosa HHB12029
GCTCTTATACGCGAGCCTGGCAGGGCGTGGTGGGCCGTGGCGGTTGGCGGTGGTCGTCAATTTGGGCGAAGCGTCTGCTTCGAGCTTGTGCGTGCGCCAAAAAGCTCCGACATTCCCGAGGCGCTCGGTCCGCGCACGCGACGCTCGCGTGCCACCACGTGGGGAAAACCACCGTTCTCCTTGTTTTTTTTTTTCGACTCAGAGCGCGCAGATCCGGCCCAAACTGGTCATGAGCGAGAGACAAGACTGTATTCCATTGAATAAGACTCATAGGCGTAAATAATCCAAGGTCGGAAAAAAAAAACAAAAGGAATGCGGGATAGGATAGGGCAGCAGGAAGACAACAGCGGCGCGCAGAGTCACCGTCCGATTGCCACCTGTCACTGCAAGAGACTGTTCAATGCGAGTTGGACGTCGTACCCTGACAACAATGGTGAACACGCGCGCACTGCAAGGCTGGCAAGTCACGCACCATGTTTCTCCAGAGCAATTATTGCTTGGGTCCGGCTGAAGCCCATCGCACACAACTGCTTCACACCGTCGATGTCATCTTCTGCCGCCGGAGTCCTTGCTCCATTGGCTGCGTCGTCCGTGGGCGGCTCCAGGTGTTGTTGCGCGTCCTTCTTCGATTTCTTGTCCTTCTTGTCCTTGCGTCCAAAAAACGAGAGCTATCGGATAGGGGTATAGGTTAGGCACTTGCCCGCTGGTACAACAAGAAGTGACTCACGCTCAATTTCGAATGCCGGGGTGCCTCAGGCGATTCTTTCGCCTTGGCTTTGTCCTTCGGTTTCGGGGAAGAGGACCTGAATCTCATCGACGTCGAGCGGCTCATGCCGGCGGGCGGGGGAGATGCCTGGCGAGGGGGCGTGCTCACGCCGTGACTACCACTTGTCGCAGGCGACAATGGCCGCGCAGGTGCCGTGAAGGCTTGTGCAGGGGTAGAGCCGGTCTCCGTTGTCGACATTGAGTCGTTCGCCGCATGACCGTTGGCCTTTCCAGTGGAAGACTCTGCCACTGGCGGCTCGCTTGTGCCGAAAACGTCGTCGAAGGTGGCTGTGGGAGCTGCCTTGTTTTCGACGGGCGGTGAAGTCGCTAGCACAGGTGAACCCACGGACGGGAAAGCCACAGTTGCGTCAGGCGTTGTTCCGTTCAGCCCGAAAACATCGTCAAATCCGCCCTTGTCCACAGCTCCGTTCGCAGCGGGAGGAGCAGCGGCAGGCGCAGGCTCGAAAGCCGCCGAACCGAAGTCGAAGTTATCATCGAATGATGAGGAGAACTGCACCGTGGGCTCTGGACCAGAACCAGGCAAGCGACCCATAGCTTCGTCAAAGTCGCTGACGCCTGATGTGGTAGCCGCGGTCGTAGCACTCGCAGCGGCAGGGGAAGGCTCGAGTACGGTTTCGATGATCGGCGGTGGAACATGCTCGCCTACGGGCGGCTCAAAGGGCGTCGCGTCGAAGGACTGTGGTGCGCCGAAAGGATCTGTCGCACCAAGGGACGTCGAACTCAGAGACCGAAGCACGGAGACTGGCCTGCGTGGCGAGCTGGCATTGGAGGTTGCAGGAGACAACGACTTTGCGCGCGCGAGAGGCGCGGAAGAATCTGCAGCTGCAGCAGGAGCAGGAGCTGCAGCCGGCTCAGCGAAGAGGTCGTCGAAAGATGGCCCAGGCTTTGTAGGCTCAGCGTCACCATTCGCAATAACCGGAGCAGCTTCAGCGTTCTCCTTAGCGCTCGCCCAGTCATCCGAATCGCTGGGCTTCGTGATGTGCGTGAACTTGCCGCCAGCCTCGTCCTCGTCGCTGCTGGTGTCGTCCTCGGGTTCGAGGTCCTTGATCGGGGGAAGGTCTTCGCCACTCGCAGGTGCATCCGCAATAGCCGCAGGAACTGCAGGTACGGCATCCACAGCAGGGAAATGCGTAGACACCTCGTCGAACTGAGCCTGGCCCTCTGCAACGGCGGGCTCAGCAAGACCTGCGAGACCAGGCTTCGTCTCGAGCGCAGGGGGAGAGCCAGCTACATTCGCGACAGCAAATGCGTCGAGGCCGGGCGGCGGAGTGGTGAACATAGGCGACATTCCCTCCGTCGGCGTCGAGAAGACCTCGTCAAACTTATCGAGACCGAAAGGATCATCGCCCGCCGAAGTTGCAGACATGGGCGCAGGCTCCTCTACCTCAGTCGCGGCCGGGGCGGTCGGTGCAGCAACTTCAGGCGCAGGCGATGCGGCAGGTCCGATCGGAGGTGTAGGGATGGCTGTGGTCGCGAACGGAAGAGCGCCGAAGGGCGACATGACACGCGGCGGCGTTGCACCGCCAGCCAATGTGTCCTGTCGCGCGAGTTTCGCAAACGGATTGAGGCTCGCTGCCGCCGGCGACGCGGCGGGCACAGGCGTACCCGTAGCAGTCGGCGGAAGCGGGATGGCCGCTTCCTCCACAGGTAAGGACGGGCTCGCAATCCTGGCTGAAGGAGCTGCGGGAACAGGGGCAATGGCTGCTGCTGCGTTAAGCTTCTCAATGGCTTGGTTGACCTCGTCCACTTCCTTCTTCTCGGCAGCAGCCTCGGCCTGCGCTTCCTCCAGCTCTTTAAGTACGCGAGCGCGGTCGGCTTCAGCACTGGCAAGCTGTTTCTTGGCGATGGCGAGGAGACCCTTCTGCTGGCGAGCGTCCTTCTTGGCCTTCTCAAGCTCGGCCTTGAGCGCCTCCGTAGCGTCTGCAACATCCTTCATCTTCTTCTGGAGCGCCCGAACCTCGTCCTTGTCCCGCAGGGCAGCACCACCGACCTCGGTCTTCTCCAGCTTTATCGCGCTCAGGTCGCTCTCTGCAGCAATGAGCTCCTCCCTCGTCTTCGATATCGCAGCGGTCTGCTCCGTATATCGCTCCTTGAGGGTCGTGAGGAGGTTGGACTCGGTTTCATACGAGGCTTTGGCGGAAGCGAGCTGGGTCTGCAACGCGGCAAGCTGCGCAGCGTTGGACTCGATAGTCTTCTCCGTGATCTCGCGCTCTTGACGCGTAGACTCGAGCGTACGCTCCGTAGAAGCGAGCTGGATCTTGACGTTACCGATTTCCGCGGAAGTTTGCAGCTGTGCGGCCGCGTTGGGCGTTTCCTCTTCGTCGTCAAGCAAGTTCTTATGTGGTTGCTGCTGTGGCGGCGGCGGCGCGGGACGATGTTGGAACTGGTTGACCGTAGGCTGTTGCTGCGCCGCAAATGCAGGCTGACCGAATGGTGACGCTGCTGCAGGTTGACCGAACGGCGATGCCGCTGCAGGTTGGCCAAACGGCGATGCCGCTGCAGACTGGCCGTATGGCGACGATACTGCAGATTGTCCGAAGGGCGATGCCTCCGGGAAAGCCTGAGGAATTGGCGGGCTCTGCTGGCCCGTTATCTGCCTAGGTAGTGCTTCCTTTGCATTGCCCGTCATCTGCTGCGACATTCCAGTGTACTGAGGCTGCACCGGTGGCTGGATCGCTGAAGGCGGAGGACTATCGTCGAGCGAAAAGAGATCCCTCTCTGGCTGAGGAGGCGGCGGTGCAACAGGCTGCTGGAACGCTGAAGCCGCACCGGGGAAAGCAGAGGCCCCAATTGCAGAGCCGCGCATGGATGGCGGCACGAGGGAAGGCGGGAGGACCGCAGGAAGCTCCCTGCCGGCGAGCTTGCTGTTGATTAGGTGCATGACGACCGCGAACTGGTCGCGAGAAAGCCGTCCCTCGCCACGACTGTCGACGAGATCCCTAGAAGCAGCGGTTCAGCCATCTGTCCACGCGACAATAGTTTGCCCGCGTACCAGACTTGCGCTAGAACATCCTCAGAGAGGGTCGACTCTACTAAGAACGGGCCGGCAACGTCGCCACCAACACAACCTGTTCTCTGAGGGTCGAGTTGGTCGAAAAACGCATCTGATGAGGCCTTCTCTTGGGCTGAAACGTCCCAATGCTGGGGCACTGGTGGTGGCGGCGCCGCAAGAGGGAATGCGAGATTTCGAGGAGGGATGGCCGGCGGCGGTGGTCTCGCTGCCGGTACCTGACCCGTGAGTTGTGGCGACGCAAACGAC
Organism: Exidia glandulosa HHB12029; assembly: GCA_001632375.1. Taxonomy (NCBI): domain Eukaryota; kingdom Fungi; phylum Basidiomycota; class Agaricomycetes; order Auriculariales; family Exidiaceae; genus Exidia; species Exidia glandulosa. The sequence goes on from KV426446.1 coordinate 23,950, forward strand.
GACTGTCCAGTGAGGTTGCGCGGGATGGGCTTCGGCGCGTTGAATGCTGCTGCAATAGGCGACGCAGCGCTGACCGAGCTTGCACCGGTCGAGTGCGAGACGACACCACCCGACGCGACCTCGTAGAGCACAGGAGATACAACGGCAGGGAGCGTGGGCAGGGTGTTGGACATGGATGCCTGTATTAGGTACATCGCTATTATAAAATCGGTAGAGTCGAGCGCGCCGCGCGTGCGCGTGTCCGCGAGGTTCCTGGAGCGCAGTTCGTGTCAGAAATGGAGAGTCAGACCTCCACACCACGCACCATATTTGTGCGAGACGTTCGTAGGGTAACTTTGACTTGAGGAAAATCTCGCGAGCCTTCTCGCCTGCGAGCGTGAAGGGCGGGCCGGGCGTAAGCAATCACGCTTACGCACGCGGTCAAGCAGGGACGCACCTGGCAGGATGCCGTTGACCGGGCCCGAGGAGTTGAAGAGCTTGAGGAACTTGGCACGGTCCTGAGGGAGCAGGGGCGGGTGCAGTGACGACGACGCGGCGGCTGCTGCGCCTGTCGGTTGCGGGGACTTGGGCCCCGGGCTCGCCGTCGGCTTTGGCAAACTCGACGACACGCCCTCAATCTGGGCGACAGGGCCGGCTGCAAGGCGTCAGGGCGCGCCGTTAGCTGGTTGGACCGCGACATACGCTTTGCGAGCAGCGCAACGCTCGGCGTCTCGCCCTTTTGCGCCCAGGCGATGAGCCTCAGCGCGACCGCGACGCCCTTGCGGCTCAGCCAGCCGTTGTTCTCGGAGTCCGCAATAGCCCATATCTCGCCCAGCTGTGTGTTGGAGAGGCCGGCGCCGCCAAAGACCTTGATGGCAGCGTCGCCAGTGATAATGCCTATCTTCTGCGGGTCGGCAAGAAGAAATATCTGGTTGGAGAGCGCGAGCTCTGTGGTAGTCGGCTGAAAGTTGGCAAATGCCATGGCCGCAGTTTGCGAGTCGCGGTGAGGGGAAAGAAGGAACCGGCAATCGGAAGCTGTTGACGTTGGGAATGATTTGTGAACAAGGAGCTGCACCCCTGAAAGTTCTCCTTTTCTGCTCGAAAATGGACAAAATAGAGCCTTACTTCTGCTTTCATACTTATAAGTAGACATATGCAGGTGTTGACTCGCAGAATAGTAGGTTCGAATACTCCGTAAGCTCGACGTGTGAGGAGCAGATAACTCAGATACATTTGTGAGGTCAAGACACTGCTTAAAGTGTCCTTGCGGGGTCGCCATTCATTGATCACTGATTCTTCAACTTGAGGTCAGGCTCGGAGGCCGCGGACTGGAAACTGCCGTCACCGTATCCGCCGCCTACCTTGACCTCGAGCCATGACGACGACTCTGCCAAGCTTGGCCCTGCCACTCCATTCAAAGGGCCACCAACCGGCCTCCAAGGCCCCCCCCCCCTCCCAACAAAACCCAACCAACCCTCCAAAAACGAAACCCCAAAAAAAAAAAAACCCCAACCCGCCCCACACAAAACGCTTCCCCACACACAAAAAACGCACACACGACGTCTCGCCCCCTCGCCAAAAACACACACACATACTCGTCAAAAGCTATAACAACACAGGGGGGCAAAACACCCCCTCAAAGACCACAGGCAAAACGGACAACAAAACCCCACAAACCCGCCTCCGCCCCCGAAGCCGCATCCGAAACACACCACAAAGGCAACCAAACCACCCGAGGAACACAGCACCACGATACCCCCAGTACAAACACAATGCAAAAGGCAAGGCCAACGAGCAGCGAAAAGAACACCGAAAATGACACGGCAGAGGACAACACAGACAAGAACATCCACAACAACAAACGAAGCAGCGAAAGAGAGACCAGGAAAAACTCCAAGCAAAGACGCAACCAACGCCCCAACTGAGGCACCAAAGAACAAACGTGGGAAAACATCTGAGAAAGAACAACGACGTGTACTACCGCCACGAAAGATGAAGCAGCACAAAAAACACAGAACAATACAACAACACAAATGACGGAGCAATAGGAAATCAAGCAGGCCGTAACAACGAGAAGCGTCAACAAAGCACCACCAGCCGCGCAACACACCACCAGAACGGAAGAAAGAAACCCGCAAAAAAAAGGCCAAAGCAAGAAATGAAAAAAACCCAACCCCCCTCAAAACAACAATAACCAAAACGGAATTTCCAAGGGGGGGAAAGCCAGAATGGCAAGGCACTGCAACCGCACAATGAGATGCGGAAGCAAACGGAGCGGAAGAAAAGGGCCGAGGCGCGAGAGCGGAAGTTCACACGGGTCTCAACTCAACCACTTGCGCTCGCTCCTCGCCCGCCGTCCAGTCCCGCGCCCACTATCACCATGGATCTCGCATCTGCACACGCCCGCCCGCGCGTCGCCTCGAGCAAGGCTGCCGTCTCGTCGCAGTCCGCAGAGGCCTCGGGCAGCGTCACGAAGCGGTAAGCACTCGCCACCTCGCCATGCGACCTGCGCGCTCACACCGCCTTGCGCCATACAGCCTGGGCAGCGAGCTCATGCAGCTCATGGTACGCGCCGTTGTGTTTCCTGCTCCTAGACCGCCTGCTCACGCGTTTTTCCGCTCGTAGATGTCCAGCTCGCAAGGCATCGTCAGTCGCTCACTGCTGGCCAGGGCGACGCGCTAACCAGACTCGACACTCGCAGAGCGCGTTCCCCAAGACCGACGCGAACCTGTTCGACTGGATAGGAACTATCGAGGGCCCCGCCGCCACGGTACGCGTCTCGGATCCAAACGCGCTCGCCCGCGACGCGTCCCTGACGACAACCTTGCTCACATCCGTCTCGTTTTCTCGTGCAGGTCTACGCGGGCATGACGTTCAAGATCTCTATCTCGTTCCCGAGCAACTACCCTTACGCCGCGCCCACTATCAAGTTCGACTCGCCGTGCTACCACCCGAACGTGGACCTTGCGGGCAACATCTGCCTCGACATCCTTCAGGTTCGTCTATCGCAGCATCGAGAGCGTATCTCGTGCTCACGCTGCACGGTGTACAGGACAAGTGGTCTGCGGTATACAGCGTGCATACGATCCTGCTCTCGCTGCAGTCGCTGCTCGGAGGTGCGTCCCGCGCGTTGGACCGGTCACGTGCTGATCCGCTGCGAAGAACCCAACAACGCGTCGCCGCTCAACAACGAGGCTGCGAACCTTTGGGACACGCCTGGTCAGTGACCTCTTGCTCTACCCGCTTACCTTGAATACTGATATAATGTTTACGCAAACTCGTACAGAGTTCAAGACGCAGCTGATGAAGCACTACCGCAGCCCGGACTCTGCCTAAACGTCTTCCGCTCCGTCCTGCTCCTTTACATGCCACCCGTACGATGCGCTGCCCATTTCCACCCATGCCTTTCCTACGCCTATTACGCTTCCGCACATCTTTTCTGTTTTCTACTCTCATTCTCCAAATTGTATCGCTGGGTTACACGGCCGCTCGTCCTGCTAACAAATTTGCTGTGCATTTTCCTCTTCACCTTCCGAACGTTCTTATATACCTGTTGCCGCTTCTTGTGCATACGTCTAAATACGACGCTTATATGATTGCGGAACCTGAGTGAAGAGCAAATTCGTGGTTGGCGCTGGAGTGTTCGGAAGTCGGAGCGGCGGGTCGGACCAACCTCAACTCTTACTTGCACAGCGCCAGAATGAGCGGTCGCCAGGGAGGCAAGCTTAAGCCATTGAAGGTTCGCCTCTTGACGACTTCCGAGTCTGCGAGGTCGCTGACGGGTGTTACAGGCTGCGAAGAAGGATAAGGCTGAGGAGACCGAGGAGGAGAAGGCGTTCAAGGTGCGTACGACGCGCGACCTACACGTGGCACGCTGGCTGACGTCCGTCCAGGCCAAGCAGAAGGAGGACCAAAAGGCCCTCAAGGACGCCGCGGCAAAGGGTATGTGCTCAGTGTAGAGTTCTATCATGAGGGTGTTGATTTGACCGTGTGGCGCAGCTGCTAAGGGTGCGTGCGCGGCCTTTGTTTCTCGCTGCCGCCCGCTGATCCTACATTACAGGTGGACCCCTTGGCGGTGGCGGCGGTATCAAGAAGTTCGTTCTTCAACGACGCTGTGTGGCTGGTTGCTGACTTGGAGTCTGCAGGTCGGGCAAGAAGTAGACTGGCCCGTTCTTCAGTCCCGCTCGCTCGCTTTCGATGGTCTTGATGCACTTGGTTCTTGCTTTTTCTGGCCTTGTATGATCTTGCTGGGAATGCGAACGATGTACGATCTGCTGATCATCCGCAAGGCAAAAGACCCCCTTCATAGTTCTTCATTCCATCCGTCACCGCACAAGTTAAAACATAAGGTATCCGCAACTACAATAGTCGTATGGGTACTGTTCTCAGAACGCCGGGTCCAACGTTCACCACATCGGATTGACAGCCGCGCGAGGCGGCAGCGGCAGAGCGACCGCGACCTGGAGACCGACTGCGTGCTTTCCGAACGCATAGCCCGCGTCCCACGGGCCTGGGCGAGCCTTTGCCCCGCCGAGCGACGTGCGCAGGGTCCCGGTGTCCGGGAGCGCGGTCATAGAGGGCAATGCCAGAGCCCGCGTCTTGACGTTCACCGCGTTGCCCGGAGCGGTGGCGGTGGCGGCAGACACAGTCGGCAGCGCGGGCGCAGGGCGCGTCGGGAGACGGTGCTTGGGCGAACCACGCGCGGGCGTGGGTCCGCGGGCGAGCAGGAGCGGCGAGGGCGGTGGGCGGCGGGGAGACATGTCGATTTCAGGTGCAGATAGAGAGAGCGGTTGTAATGAAGAGAATGGGCTGAAGAAAGACTCGCTCAGCGAGGACGCGCGACACGACGGACGGGTGGCGGTGGCGCGTCGATGAATGGAGTACCTGCCTGAGGTGCTTGAGATCGCAAAGCCCGACGAGGCGGCTTTTGCTTTCGCTATTTCCGTCGCCACGACAACCGCGTTGTCAGGCCCAGGGCTCGTGCATGTACTCGATATCCAGCGATAAGTAGTACCCCAGTCGTGTTCGCATCTCATGCTGTTATTCATACATATTCATACAATATTCTCCTCCACATTCACTCCATCGACTCATCCTTCACGGTCATCCTCTCGCGCACTCGGTGCTTCGAAGCATAGTCAATGCGACGTATGTTACGCAGATATGCTGTATGCCAGTCCGAAATGCTGAAATTGCGCGATGGATGCTGGAATGTCGGGTTTAAGTTCATCGCGGTACACACATTTGGCTCAGCTCACCTTGCGCATCATCGTGTCGGCGATGTCACTGTCCCAGGCATTATGACCCGTCCTCGCCCAGACCCAGTTGCGCGCATAGGCCATGTCCGTGACCTCCCGATCTGTCAGAAACACTTCCATTGAACGCTCGGCGTCGTCGTCCCCGTCCAGTTCGGATTCTTCTCCCTGCCATGGTTCTTCCACTTCCACTTCCGACACTGGATCTGGATCTGGTGACTGAGCGTGGCGTTAAAGGATCCTACGATTGTCGCTCTTGTCATACAGTACGACGTACCCGTTCTATATCTGCGTCTGGGCCAGACTCATTCCTCGAAGTCTGCAAGTTCAACGTCACGGTCTGTTTGCCCCAGTCCCGGAACCGCACGCCCAGAACTCGTTTCTCGATCGCTCCGAACAACCGCATATGCGTTTCGCGGAACCGCACGAACACACGGGCATGCGTCATCTCCACGCCCGCAGCCTTCGCGTCCTACAGTCGGTTAGTTATCCATCAACCCTCCTGCTCTGCTCTGAACGCACAGCGTACATCTCCTTGGACGCACGGCCCGGCGTCACATCGACCCGCCGCCCATCCTTGACCCGGTAGAGCAGCCACGCCCAGTATCGCGCAAACCACTCGATCGTCTCGGTGGAGTACCATGGGCTCGACTTGGCCTTCAGGGTTCGCGGGATCTTGGGCGGGTAGGGTTGCTCTGCGAGATCTTGTAGGTCGCGTGCGTTGAGGACGCGCTGGAGCGTGGCGTCCGCCGGGATGCGAGGCTGGGTTGATGTGAGCGTTCATAGTAGATGCGGAGACAAGCGCGTAGGCGTACTGAAGGGGACGTCTTCGCTATGGTCTTAGCTTTTGACTTTGCCTTTGTCACGACTTTGGTTCGAAACGTCGGGCGAGGGCTGTAGACCTCCCGCGGAGGAGGCGAGCGAGGCTCCGGGCTTGGGCTTGGGGCCATCGAGTCGCGCACAAGACTGTCTTTGCGAGGCGCATACATCGCCTGAGGCTCATCATCCTGAAAAGGATCAATCATGAGCGAATTACTCAAGGACAACGCGAGCCGCACAGGTACCATGGCAGCAACCTCCGGACTTGGAGCCCGCGAATCACGGAGCGTTGTCGACGTCGCCCTCGAGAGTGGGGTGTCTGGCCGCTGATCATGGTTACTCACGCTTTTGGTTGACCTTTCTTCTGTCGAGCCGGTGGACGACTGGGAACACGCGAAAGCTGCTGCCCTAAAGTTCGGAGGAACAGTGCGACGCTCGGTCTCCTGGCCATGGCGAGGCTGGACACTGTATGGTATTTTGAACGCCGTACCAGGCTTCGAGTGTCCTGACGAGTGACTCTGATGAGCGTCGGCGACTCTGTCTCGCGTCAGTACCGCAGCCTGAGAGCAATGGCAAGAATTCTTACGAGATGAGCTCGCGATGAAGCGTATCTGAATCCGGTAGAAGAGACAGGTGGCTTATGGATAGCCCGCCATGGATATTGATGACGAGAGTATGCTGTTCCGGCATTGCCAGTACAAACCGCGGAGGACTCAGAGCAAAGAGTGTCGAGGTGCGATGTGCTACACTTTATACTTGTACTCCTCTCAATGCACGTGCTCGAGCAAGCGAGAAGCGAGAAATACGTCGGTCAGAAGATGGCCATTCTGTTATCCTCTACGGAAATGAAGGTCAAGGATTGAGTTGTCGCACTGGATTTGAGGGCTCGCGCTCCCTCCACGCCAGGAAGACTGGAGATCAAAGCGACAGGGAGCTGCGGCATACGTCTGGAAGGCGGCGATGGAACCTATGGGTTTATCGCTAACAGAAGGAAAGCCTGGATAAAGTTGGCGAGCACAGACAGCGAGCTCGATCGCGCGAGACGGTCAGAGGAAAGGGGGAGGCGGAGAGTGTACGCAATGACAGCTAGTGCAGCGGGGACCTCAAGCAGGCGGCAGACTGTTAGGGCGCTGTGTTGACCGTCGCCAAGTCCTCGCTCCAGTCGAAACACTACTGTCTATAGGACAGCGACACAAGTGCGAGATGCTAGGGGCTTAAGAACCGCCAGGGAAAATTACAGACGAATTCTGAGGATACTGGGATCGCTTGCTGTGCGCTTGGCGGTGAAAAGGACGCGGTCGGAGACAAGCGCTGCCGAACACACTTGTAATCTGCCCGCGACCGAGCCGACCGTCCATGGCCATCTTCAAGCGCAACTCGCGCGCCAGCGCCGACGACGACAGCGCCGACGCCAAGAAGGGCAGCAGCTGGCGCCGCCCAGCGAGTGCGTACCTTGAGCGGTCTCCCGGCGCCCGACGCTGACTGTGCGCCGTGCCGTGCCGTGCCCGCAGATACCGCCTTCAAGCAGCAGCGACTCAAGGCGTGGCAGCCCATCCTCACGCCGCGCACGGTGCTGCCCACGCTCTTCCTCGTCGCCGTCATCTTCGCCCCCATAGGCGCCGTTCTCCTGCTCGCCAGCAACTCGGTCTCCCAGATCACGCTCCAATACTCGGGCTGCGAGCGCCAGACGGGCGATTTCGCAGACCTGCCCAAGTGGACGTACGACCTCAAGTCGAGCGACTCGAAGCTCTCGCACGCGACGCCACAATGGCAGTACGACGCGGCCACCAAGACGTGCAACGTCCGCTTCGAGCTGCCCGCCGACCTCGGCAGTCCCGTCTTCCTCTACTACAAGCTCACCAACTTCTACCAAAACCACCGGAGATACGTGCGCAGTCTCAGCACCGACCAGCTGCAGGGGAAGTTCCAGACCGCAGATGATCTCGACAACAGCGACTGCAAGCCGCTCGGTGTCGACCCCACAAGCAAGAAGCCCATCTACCCCTGTGGTCTCATCGCCAACTCCATGTTCAACGGTGTGTACATAACGTCAAGCCCCTCTCGCAACGAACGCAACGAAAGCTGACCTTCCACACAGATACCATTGGACAGCCCATCCTGTTGAACCCCGCCGGCAACAATGCCCCCAACAAGACGTATGAGTTCTCGTACACGGGTATCGCCTGGCCTGGCGAGAAGAACAAGTACAAGGACGACCCAGGATTCGACGTGAATTCAGTCGTGCCCCCGCCGAACTGGCGCGAAATCTGGCCAGAGTACAACACGACTGTCGGCCTCCCGAAGCTTGCGAGCGACGAGCACTTCCAGAACTGGATGCGCACCGCCGGTCTGCCCACCTTCACCAAGCTGTACGGCCGGAATGACAACGAGGGCATGACCAAGGGCACCTACGTGATCCCGATCGTTATGAGTGCGCCCGCGTCCCCTTCACTGCATCCTTCCCCGCCGCTGACATGCTGTGCGTGGAATCAGACTTTCCAGTTGAGCAGTTCGGCGGCACGAAGAGCATTGTCATCTCTACCGTCGCCTGGATCGGCGGTAAGAACCCGTTCTTGGGCTGGGCGTACATTGCCACGGCAGGTCTGTTCATGCTGCTCGCCTTGGCGGGCACCGTCCGTCACTGCATCCGCCCAAGGTCAGTTCTTGTCGCAGCGTCGGTGCATACCGAACATATAATTGACGCTGCTGGTCTGTACAGGAAACTCGGCGACATGACGCTGCTCTCGTGGAACCAGCCCACGAAGCCGCGGTAACCGCGATGACTAGAGCCTGCCTGTCTAACCGTCTCTTGATGCATTCTTTCGACATAGTGTACACAGTATCACGATCACGACTCCACTGTACGGGCATGACCTGATAACTTAATGCGCATCGTTTTGGACAGTCTCAGCCAGCTCCGAGTTCCCTGCAGGCCAGCGCATGTTCTTAGTAGTGCCGATTCTTGTTATGTGCATTCCATTCCTTGTCTGGAGCGCTCAAGGTCTTGGCATAGGCTCGCTCGTCGTTCAGGGGTGCCTTCCGCGGAACGGAGTCCGAAAGGTGTTGTCCGGGACACTTTTCGTTGGAGCTGACTGTGGACTCCTCCAGCATCAAGAATCACGGCCCGTACATTCTTCGACAACATGGGTTGCGCGTAGGTACACCAAGTCCGAATCATCACCGGCGTTTTGCTCTTGCCTTCTTAGGTGATGTTTCTGGCATCGCATTGGCTTCAGCTGCATTATGACTCTGCCTCTCTACGGATGACGCGTCAGATATCATATCGCGCGGAAACGAATCTTACTTACCGAGCCACTTGTCTGACGGCGTGAAGCGCTTGCCTGTACCGTACTCGCGTGGGTTCGGCTCGCCCGTCTTCTCCATGAGCTCGATCCGTTCTGTCGCGGTTCGCAGTACGTCCGCCCAGAACCGTTTCACGATGTCGTTCTCAAATTCCTTGGCCGATTCCCATCTACTCCCTACGGTAAGTCGAAGATGCTTTGGTGAACTTCAAGGCGTACGAGTTGGCCGAGTCTGGAAAGTTAAACCACTATAATCATGGACGTAACATTATGGTTCAAGATATAGCATCTCTTTGAGCTGAGAGACGCGCCTTGACAAGATACATCTGTAGTGCACGTACAACGCTGTCAGCGTTGCGGCTTCTCAATCATCTGGCGGGACGTTCGCCACAATCACATACCCATTCTTGGCCGCTCTTCGTTCGCGTTTTGTGCACTTCAGCGCACAGAATACACTCTGTCCTTGCCTTTGAGACGCTTCGAGCAACGAAGGAACGCAAATGCACCGTGTCGACGCACCGACTTCGTACAACTCGCGCTTGCGTGGCTGATGCGTTGCCTTCGAGTCCCTAGTAATAGTGCTCCGGCCTGTAGGCCCACTCTTCCTCCCGCGCGTGCTCCCTTTCTTCGAAGGCGATTCGGAGCGCCGTACGGGGGCCATGGGTGCGTTGAGATACTGGTGAGGGAAACGCGTCAACGTTTGCACGAGCTTTAATTAACATCATACATAGAACTTAGCCGAGACGGCGGTGTCTGGTAGCACGAGTTAGAATTCCGGAGAATAGAGTTCTGTTGAAAGCGTGCACTTGCTGACAGCGGCCATCATACTCAGCGCTCCAGCTGCATACAGGCCTTGGCCTTGCAGCCTCTTCGCGCGGTGTAATGCATGTGTAGTGCTTTCACACCTACCACATGCGAGAATTCAAAGGTCAAATCTGTATTAAACGGAAGAAAAACAAAAGGAGAGTAGAGGCTCGCGGGGCATTTTTCTCTTTTCAATGCCCCGCGATCCTCTCTTGCTGCCCCCTCTGATTTGTTCTAGTTCTGTTAGTATCATTAAGTCATTAAGTTCCGTTTCCAATCCCTTTCTATCCGAGTTAGTTAGTAGTCCAGGTTCCGTTTCCGATCCTTCTATCCAGGTTAGTAGTCTATCCTCCTCCGATCGCTATTGATACAGTAATTCCGACCTGCGGATCCGATCGTGGCTGACCGTGGGCGGGTTCGAACTCGGGCTCTGCAGCGCCGTCGTTACGAACCTTGTGAGATGGCTGCCACTACACCATCTCGCCCTGAAGTATAGACATAGTGTGTTCTATGTGTCAGGATCGTGAGTGGTCTCGCAAGCTGATCCCGTCGAGCCACCAGGTTCCCAGCGACTCGGAGATATCGATTCTCATGCCTGTCAAGGTCATGCCTCTCGCCGCGCTGACGCCTTCTTACTCACTATCACACACGACGCGAATGCGCTTTACTCGGGGAGATGTCTAGCCACTCCGCTATTCCTACACAAGACCAATTGTAAGGAAAACAAAAGGGATGGATGAGCGAGCCCTGACCGGAAAAAAACGTGGAGGAGGAAGCAAGTGGGTGGGAGACCGAGCACAACAATGATGAGAGAATTAACCACTACTAGCGAGCTTGCGGAGAGAGGTTCAGGGGTTGGTATCAATGTAAAATGCTGGGTTGGGTTGCTTCTGGGCGACGTTGTGTGGTGCAGGGGGTGGAGGAATTGTGGTGTTGAGTGGAACCAGCCGGTATGGGGGGTGTATGGTGATGAAAAGAATGGAAAGCGCAAGAAAAAGCGCGCTAAAGGGATTCAATGGACGATTCGGCCGCGCGCACGCATGCGGCCCTCAGAGACTCTCTAACCTAACTACAACTACTCTAATTTGCCTCAACGACCGTGCGCGTGCATGAGGGACGGGAACAAGAAAGGAAGAGGGAAAGAAGGGGCTTTAGACGAAGCCCTTGCCGCCGCGCTTGGCGTCGATCTTCTTGAACCGCTCGACCTCGACGCGCTGCACAGAAGAAGGGTGAGCGAAGGTTACTACGAGACCGGACGTTACGTTACGGACCTTGTTGATGACGCAGATGCTGGCGAGCATGAGGGCCGTGAGGATCGCCGTGTAACCGTATATCTGCAGAGACACGGGAGAAGAGTCAAAATTAGCGACGGCCGGCAAGGTGTTGAGCATTTGCAAAACGCACGGTTCTGCAATACAACGTCAGTAGTGTAGGCAATAAGGAGGCAAGACGTGAACGCACGTGAAGATGTTGTTCAGCGTGTAGTCCGCGTAGCCCGTGAGCGGGGTGACGCAGCCTGTCTGGTTCGACGCGAAGGTGGCGTCCGAGCAGAAGCCGCCGTACTGCGTTTGGGTTTCGTTGCCGAAGAAATAGCCACAGCACTGGAACTGGGAAGGATTGTAGTTAGCCTCCAGAAGACGATCGTTGGGGGCGGTGATGGATGGCTGGGAGACATACGTGATCTTGGATGGCCGTGCGGGTGTCAAAGGCGGCGCTGTTGAACTTGTCGTCGTACATCAAGCGTTCCTTGAGGGTCGAGATCCAGATCATAGAGCCTATGGCGACGGTGGCCAGAGTGTCGAGGAGCAGGATCCAGTTGAGACCGGCGAGGAAGGAGGTGACATGGTTCGGTTGTACGATGGCGATGAGCGCAATGACAAAGGTCGCGACGTAGATGATGCCGAGTGCCAAACCGGCTGAAGGAGAAAGGGGCGTGAGAACCGCACCGGATCGAACAAGCGAGCGAACCACGGACCTGTGAGAAAGCTATCATCGACGACGAAATGGAAGAGCAGCGAGGGCATGCGCCAGACGATGGAGAGGGCGATAGTGATGCCGCCAGCTGCGAGGAGACAGAAGGCGAGGAAGGCCCAGACTGCAGAGAGACGCTTGGAAACCATGGTGATTCTGGTCGTTAACGGGCTAATCAAGTCAGAGCGCGTCGAGCAGG
>KV426447.1:0-35965 GCA_001632375.1 Exidia glandulosa HHB12029
TTGTCGTCACCAGCGCGGAGCCCCTCGGTCGCGACGTCCTCGCCAACCTCGAAAAGTCGCTCAAGCAGAGCGAGGCGGGCAAGGCGGCAAAGACTTTGAAGATCACCAACAAGGTACGTGTCACGTCCTGAATCTACGCGTCGTCTTACACGCGCCCGCGTCCAGGTCAACCCGGCCATCCTCGGCGGTCTCGTCGTCGACCTCGGCGAAAAGACGATCGACCTCTCCGTCTCGAACCGCGTCAACAAGCTCAACGGCCTGCTGCAGGGTACGTCCCACACCACGTATGGCCCTACCCAATTTAACACCCATCCACAGAGAGCGTATAGGATATTATTTTATTCGTGTACCCTTTCGTCGCTGCAACGTACTAGAAAGCTCGCTTGGAAACCAACAACCTTCTCATTCTTCCCCGTTGGTGTCTTCCTTGCCCTTGTCAGTATGATCACGTCGACGTGAACGCTTCGCCGCTGCCCTCAGGTCTTCTGGGTAATCGCTGCATTGTCGGCGCTGTTCTCGAGCGTCCGTCCCTTGCGCCTTCTGCCTGACCTGCGCGCGACTCCGAGATGCACAAGCAAAGCGAAAGAGCTACACAACATGTTGGCGCCCGTAGTGCCCAGGAGCGAGATTCGTTGTGGGTCCTACGAACACGGACGGGCAACTCTGACCTCCGAAAACGTCAGCGTCCTCGGGTTCTTCTATCACTCCTTCCAGGACGACGCCTACGCACGGCCGGTACGAGATGTACAACTAAGGCCAACACCTCGTGCGCGGGGAACCATATGGGGATTTTGAAAACGTGCGCCACTCGGAGGAGGTCAGGCTGCTTGAGCTGATCAAGTATGAGCGCGCCGAGCTCTGCGGGGAAACGCATGGTCGAGAACGAGGAAGAGGTGGGCTGTTTACTCGTATTTTCGCCGGCGGCGGGCGCGTTTGCACTACGTCTTGCGCTGGCTAAGCGCCCGGATATGTCAATGCTAGTTGCTACCGTATTACTTGGAAGTTCAGAATGCGGACCCGCTAAATGCAATACGAGTTTTACTCATTGACAGCGATAGCCTGAGCTCGTACAATGCGATTAGCACTATACCAAGAGGACGGCTGGGCGAATTCTGGGCATAACAGCGATATATATTCAATTATCCAGCAAGCGCTGTCGAATGGAAGCGAAAGGATCTCAAACGCTTTCAACATTGTCAACAGCCAAGAACACAGTACGTAAGAGTTCGATGTCCTCCTGCTCTGCAAGCACCAACTCGTCAAGGACAATACTGACAGGTGCGTGACCTAGACGCACATCCAAGCGGAGCTCGAGTGCGAGTTGCAGGACTTTATGCGCCGGGAACCAGACGCGAAGGCGCGAAGACGTGACCACCAAGGTTAAGGGCACAGCGGTCACGGCTGCTGCATTTGGTATGTCCGCGTTCTGCCCTTGCGCCCTCTGCAACTTCTCGGCGTACTCGTCGAAGCGCGGCTTATCGACCTTCTGCTGCGTTGCGAGGTCGAAGTCGAAGAGCAGCTCATCGCAGACAGGTCCGTATATCCCTGTGAGGTTGATCTCCAGCCGCTGCAAGGCGTGCAGATGAACCGCCACGGCGGGGGCGACATACTGAACAAGACGACCACTGAAATACAGATGCGTGATCCTCGACGCGATGCCTCTGACGGCAAACGACAGGTGATATGGGTTGCGATTAGACTCGAAAGCACGAAGTGAAGTGTTGAGTGCAGTGAAAGTGAACGAGCGACTGATCTCGCCGCCGTTGACTTCAATGCTGATGTCGGCGTTAAGGTTATTATAGCGCACGCTGACGACCTTGAGCCGCACCGGAGCAGGAATAGCTTGGACGAGCGATGGAACGTAGCTCTCAAACACCCAAGAATTCCCGATGGTAGCGGAGATGGACGGAATCCGCATCGTCGCCGTATGCATATCACGCCATGGGAGGGGCGCATTATTGTAGCCGGGCTTCATGTGCAGGGTTCGCAGGTGCGGAAAGAGCGTGTCGACTGGTGGTATATCATCACGATCCGCACGTTGAATTTCGAGGTGCTTGATGTTGAGCTCGGTAAGGCCGGGGAAGCTCCCTGAGATACAGCTCATCGAGTTACCCCACTGCCCCTCAATCCACAGTGTGCGTACGCTCGGGAAAACAGGCGCAAAGGACGGATCGAGAGTGTATCTCCCTGTGATACGGACACTTCGAAGGTTCGACGCGGTGCCGCCTAGACAGCTCCCAGAAAGCGGCATCATCCGAGTCGGGCCAGCCAGACGGACGGTGAGGTCCAGAGACTCGATGAGCGGAGCCGGTTCTTGTAGCGCGTCACCAAGAGCATTCAGAGCATTATCCCCGATAGTGAAGTCGAGATCTAGGCGGACGATGCGAGCAAATACGAGCCGAATGACGGCTAGTAAGCGTAGACCACTGCCGTCGCGATCGTCTGACCCAGCGCCGGGATCATATCGCACCTCGAGTGCTACACGCACCCTGCGCCCAAGGACATATTCAAGATTCGAGCAGAATACGTCAATGGATGTGGGTGACGTGAGGTGCGACGCCCTAATGAAGGCGTAGAAGGTCTTATGGGCCATGGCTGCTGCTCGCCACGATCGCGAGACGTGCGCCAACCGAATGACATCTGGTTGATCCAAATGATCAACTACAGTGAGGAGGATTTCTGGTGGCGCGCGCGGTGGCAGCGGCATGTCCAAATCCGAGTCCGAGTCGAACACGAGCCGACTTGAAGAGGGTGATACGGAAACTGCCGCTGATTCACGCGGAAGCAAATATCAGACTTACATCAGCCAGAGCTATAGAGGCATACTGATTTACAGTAGTTGAGCTATTAGGTGTAATGCTACAATACATGACTGCTTCCCACAGGGTTATCGTCGGACACTGCACTAAATAAGTAGTAGAATGAAGCAGACGTACGAATACAGTCTTTGTAAGGAGTGGAAGAGCACTTCTTGATGAGTAACAAAGCTATTGGCGGTTGATTTGATTCCCGAAACTTCTGCGTCTGCTCTCACTGGCTGCACTGCTAACTAGAGCTCGGTGTTGCTGACGCCCTTCTTGATCATATCTGCCGCTTTCTCCGCGACTGCGTAGACAGACGCTTGCTAGAAGATGATGAGAGGAAATTAATATGAACGCGGGGATGTTTGGACGCACCGGGTGAGCAGAGATAGGAAGGGGAAATATACTCGCATCTACGACGCGCACGTTGCGTGTGCCGTACACCCGAAGTTGCGTATCCACCACCCCACCCAGTTCCTTCGGGAGCATCACGTTACTTCCCATAGGATGGAAGTCACTAGCTGCCACGCTTCGGAGCCACGCCTCGACATCCGCATCGGTCTTCTTATCGAGACCTGGTTCGAATTCGCCGCCGTAGATCGTGTTCATCGGAGGTGTAGTGAGGAACTTCCGGGCCAGTTGGACGCTCTTCACGTGCGCAGCGACGTCGAGCGGGTGACTCCAATACGCGGGGTCTACGGCCGGAGGGACGCTCACATTGCTCGAAGTGATGTGCACACGCCCTCGAGAGAGGGGAGCGTCAAAAGCCGCATTGACAGTGCTAAAATTCGCTCCTTGAGGACGTTGGTCCGGAGGAGTAGGACCGAGGTATCCTGGCTGGAAGTTGATTTCCGACAAGCGCTCCGTGTTCGACGACCACATCTTAAGAGAGGCAGTGTGTTGCGCAACGATACCTTTCGCCAGGGCGGCGTTGCCGTTCGAGAATTGGTTGGCGTAGAATGTGAGTTTGGACTGGGCGGAGGAGAGGAGTGGGGAGAGTGCTTGGCGGGTGAACACGTCGGTCGGGGAAGTGAGAGTGAGTGAGGCCGGTGCGTTGGACAGTAGACCTGGCCCGGAAGCGACTTGGTGAGAACTCCGTTCGGGATGGAAAGTAAAACGCGCAGGACTCGCCTGTACGGTTGCGCTTCCAGATCTCGAGCTGCTCGTTGAAGAACGTCGGGTTTGCGGCAAGGATATCCGCCGTGTAGCTGAAGCGCGCAGGTCAGCGCCTCGCTTTGTCCGCAGAAGGGGAAAACCTGACGCACGTAACGTTCACAGCGAAGGCGTTAGCCCATGAGTGCACATGGTCTGCGAGCGCACGTCAACGCAATTCCGGGATGAACGGGAGTGAAGCGCGCATACCACTGAGATTCTCGCCAACAGAAGGCAATGAAACGACCGTCTTGACGCCCGCGGCCTTCAAGATCCTGTCCTCAGGGATTAGTACACACGATACGGTGACAATGTGACGTGACATACGTCGAGTTCCCCACGCCCGAGAGCTCGAGCACCTTCGGGCTGCCGAGCGTACCGGCTGAAACGATGACCTCGTGCTTCACGGAGATCGTGTGCGCCTTTCCCTGAAGGTCAATGTACTCCACGCCGTCGGCCACAGCGTCTTTCCCCTTGGCGGTATCCTTCCACAAAATGCGCGTCACAGTAACATTTGTCATGACCGTGAAGTTAGGGCGCTTGAAGAACGGAGTATAGTGCGCGCAGGCCGAGGAGCATCTGTGTACGCAATCCCAGGCAATTAGTCAGTAATCTCGGAGATCCCAAACCTCGACAAGTTTACTGTACTCACCGGGTGTTATTGCGCGGGTCAATGGAATCGGTCGTAACGACCACATTGTTCGTCTCGCCGTCAGTCCCGTCAGTCCCGCGGACGAACCCGAGTTTCGCAGCCACAGTGCGCCAGAGGTTGCTCTGGGGATACTCGAAATTGCCGTACCCAACTTGGACGGGTCCCTTCGTCCCGCGGAACGGAAGGTTGAGTATAGCACCGGTCTCGCTCTGGTACTTGTTAGGCTTGTATACGTGTTCGGATTTCTTGAAGTACGGGAGGAGACCGTTGAAGTTCCAGGACGGATCGTTGTTGAGCGATCCCCAGGCGTCGTACTGCACCTTCTGCGCGCGGTGCTGGGTAACCCGGCATTGGCAAGTCAGAGATCGCGCAATGGACGCAGGGATTGCAGTGGCGACGTACGAAGATAAGGGCGTTAGTGACCGACGATCCTCCGAGCGCTTTCCCCGCATGAATCAGGAGTTGGCGCCCGTTGAAGTTGGCCTGCGGGACGGTCGTGTACTGCCAGTCGAGCACACCGCCTATGCTTTGTCCCGTGAAGATGAGACCGGGGATGACGACCTACATAACATGACCAATAAGCCTGAGCCAAAGCGAAGAACCTGTAGCGTTCTGCGCACCTCCTGAAAGTTCTCCGCATTCTGCCCAGCCTCGAGAACGGCGACTTTGACGTGAGGGTCCTCGGTCAATCTGTCGGCGACCGTGAGACCTACAAGGTGGACTCGTTAGGTCTCAGTCAGACGACAGCGTGAGGAAAGCTTCACCTGCAGTCCCGCCGCCAATTATAACGTAGTCGTATGCAGGACTAGGAGTGACAGTTGCAGCTGCGAGTACAGAAGACGCAAAAGGTGCAACGATTAAAGAACGACGCATTATTTGAGAGGACGAGAGAATGGAGAGATCGGTAAGTTGTAGCACTGCGAGTCCTTCAGGCTTTTAACCTCCTGCCCAGTGCCCAAGCTAACAGCCCCCGGGATCATAATCGTAGACAATGACGCCCGCCTGCGCCCGCTCAGGACTATGTTTATCTGAGTTTGCAAACAAAGTGCACCGGACGAGACGATCCTGTTACGCGGCGCGGGCGCGGCGGGCGCTCTCCGAGACCGAGATGAGGACCAAGATCTGGCGGTGTCGCCATGTCGGTAGCAACAGCCAAATACAGAAGAGATTCCAACACGGACGGTGACGACGAAGACATGACGCCCCCCAGTTTGAGTTGACGCTTGCGAATCCAAGCAGAGATGCAGAGGTATACGTATCATGGGTTTGAAGGGGTCCGAATCATCGGGCACCCCTATTGTGGGAGGAAGGAAGGCACTGTGTACTGTTTGTCGGAGAGGTTTGTTTAGGTGAATCTTGCCAGAGTGCGACCGGATGATGAATGGTGGAAGCACCTAGTACCAACAGCAGTTCATGTATAGTGATTCCAATGTACGTGGGTAGTGAGAGCTGCTTTTTCGACACGCAGCGAGGATGGAGAGAAGGGATACGCGATATGGCCGGCAGCAGGGATCGTGTTGACGGGATTGAGGTGTCGCCGAGCACAGTTCGGTTCCCGACCCTGAATATGGAAGTGAGAAATGAACAAACTCTAAAGATATAACCAAGTCACTGAGTCGCTGGCGGCGCAGTACCAGAGCATCCTGAGACCCGAAGAGCGCCACGGACCCTGTAAGCTGAAGCGCCGTCTTGCGCCTAGTCAGCTTCCTCAAGCTTGGTCAGCGGGAGTCTGCGCTAACAGAGATCAATTTGGTCAGTGATACAGGATGCAGGATTATCTTGGGCAACCAAGAATACTGCGCGGGGGAAATCATACGATGCACGACTGGTGTTTCATGACGCGAAAGGCCAACCAATCACTTGGTTGAGAATAGAAACAGTGTCGCAACCCCGTGACGTTGTGTGAAGAAGTTATCCACAATCTGGAGAAGCATATCCACCCCTGATGATGAAGCAAGCTATAGAGCCGCCGTCCAGCGCTGGAAGTTCGTAATACCGCTCGGTGTTAAGAGTTTCGCCCGGTTGTGACGGCGAACCTGTGAATAGAGCGCCAGTAACATGAAGTCGAAACGACGTATAGCATGCTGGCAGTGAGAGAGCGTCAAGACCGCGCAGCCACGGTGGTAAAAGAGCAGGAGCGATGGGCACAAGCCTCGCAGCCTCAGCGTCTAGCCGTGTCTGTATCTTGTGACCTGAGCGGTCGTAATTGAGCCCTGCGAGGCACCCCAGGTGCCGAGCGCTGCCTCGATGAGCTGATCTTGAAGAATGGTCGAAGATAGTGAGCCGAACCTATAGCCAGAGCCCATAGAGTGCGTCTTCAAGTTCTGGGCGGGTTCTGTAGGAAATCGCCCAAAGACGGCCAGATCAGCATGATGGCTTGTGACAAAAGGACCCTGGAACGCGAATGGTCGGAGTTGGACCCGTTCAGCTTCCTTGTTCCAGGCCACCACAGTCCAGTCCCGCGCTCCAGGTCATGTCGCAGTGGGCGACGCTGTCAGAACCGCGCTCGGACGACTCGCAGCCCAGCGTGGTCGACGACGAGGTCGACGAGCTACGCTCAAATCGCTCCAGTTTCACCAGCAACCGCGGCAGCCCAGCCAAGCACCCGCCAGCTAAGCCTGTGTCAAGCGTCCCGAGCAAGCGGGCGCGGCCTGAGGACTACGAGCGGAGGTTTCAGCCGCCTAAGCGGCCTCGCGCGACCTCGCCAGGTCCACGACGACGACCACCGCCCACTACCAGCGTCAACCAGCCGCTGTTCCGCAGATGGGACGAAAACCTGAACGGCGGCCCGCCTGGACCTTCCGTTCAGAGAACTGTGCCTGCCCCGAGCAGGGACGACGGCGCACCTGGACAAAGCAGCGGTGCTCGAGACAGTCACAAAGCGGGCCCATCGAGACCAGCCCCGCATTTCGCGTCGAATCCAGCTCGTCACAGGCAGAATGGTCATGCTCCATTCGCTTCTGAGTCCGGAACGGCAGGGTCGAGCTCGCAACCAGCACGACCATCGTCTTCTGCTGCTGTGGCACGCTCTTCAGCTGCACGAGACCATTCACCACCTCAATCTGGGTCGCGGAACTCCATCGCATCCAATGCATCATTCTTCTCCGCCGACACGCCCTCTCCTCCTGTGCGCCAGCCGAAGCCGTCAAGCAGTCGCCATAGCTTTGGCGCTTCACAACCTGCGCCCAACACAGCTCGGTCGTCCAAACCGTCTTCATCTACGACTGCACGGCCACCAGCCGCTACGCAACCTGCGCCGCGTTTCACGCCTGCAGACTCTTCTTCCGAGCCCTCGTCCTCCTCGCAGCCGCTATCCGGTATCAAGCCGTTCCCACTCGCACATCTGGGTGAGTGTTTGCTACTGCTCGACTCGCAAGTCACTTCCTTCTTACTATACCGTTCCTCTCCTATGATCTATAATCCGCAATACTTCATAACCCAAAACACTAACTCCATGATTGGTGTGACTGTCTATTAATGGGTTTCACAAGACACAGTCAAGGAGAAGCGTGCAAGCTACGCTGCGAAATTGGCGAGCAAGACCGACGAGCGCGGCGTTATCAACCTTTGCGACGATGACGATGACGACCAGATTGCTATGACCAAGAACAAGGGCAAGGAGACCAAGGCCACGGAAGGAGGAGTAGGAGCGAAGGACGAGGACAAGAATAAGAATAGACGCAAGACCTTCGGCGGCTTCGAGGCACCTCGCACCAAAAAGACGGGCGACCTCATCGAGATCTTGAGCTCGGACGAGGAAGATTCGACTGCGCCCGCGCCCGCTTCTGCCAGCAAAGCTCAGGCGTCAAGTAAGGGACCGATCATCGACTTGACGGGAAGCGACGACGAGACGCAGAAGGACGACGATGACGAGATCGAGTACGTATCGTCTTCCGGTCCCTCGTCCAAGGAAGCTCCGGCGCCGTCTACGTCTGCACCGGCGAAATCTGCTGTCGCGTCGACCAGCAAGGATTCCATGGACGTTGATCGCGCCGCTGCAACGAAGGTCAAGGAGACAGAGAAGCCAGCCACGCCTCCGCCGGCCACTCCGTCGCCACCCATGGACGACTTCATGCAACTATACAACGATGACGACTTTGATATGCATGCTGCTGGCCCGGTGACGCCCAAGCAGTCGATGGGAAAGGGGAAGGAGAAGGAGATCGCCCCGTCACCCGTTCCTCCAACGGCTCCTGCATCTGCTGCTCTGCCCTCGATTTCGCAGGCCGCGCCGTCTACCGCCTCTGGAGTTTCGACAATCACGTCTGTGCCTGCTTCCCAGGCAGCGAAGCCCTTCGTTGCCCCCATGTCGAAGCCACCTCCGCCACTGTCTGCGCCGGTGCATTCCAACTCACAGCTACCTCCAGCGACTCGGCCGGTTGCTGGAGTTTTTGTCTCGTCGAGTCAAACTCCAAAGCAGTCCCTTACACCTCCGGAGGCCACGAATGCAGCGTCGTCCAGCTCAACGTCTACCGCAATCACTCCACCTACCATTGCTCCTCCTGCTACTAGCACAACCTCGTCTTCACTTCTTGCTCCTTCTGCATCGCATGCCACTCAACCTGGTCCGAAGCAACTACCTCATGCTCAAGCTACCCCTGCACCTGCTTCCGCTCGCACTTCAACTGCATCTTCTGCACCATCTTCTAGTTTATCGAAGGCGACATCACCTCCAGCTACCTCTTCTCGCGCCCCAACGGCATCGATTCCGTCTTCGTCCTCGAAGACGACTATTCCACCTGCCGCATCAACCTCCAATGCTCTGCCTGCTCCAAATCGCCCTCCCAGCATCTTCGCGCGCGTACCCCCCGGCTCCGCCCCGCTGCGTACGCCGAGTTTCTCCTCGCTGTCCCGGCCGGCGCGGACGCCGCTTGTCGCCGTCGCCGCGAACGCCAATAAGGCGCCATCGTTCCCGCGTCAGCCTCAACCTGTGCGCGTATCCCGAGTCGATCCTGTGCGCATCGATCCTAGGCTTCAAGCACTCGACGATCCGCCTGTGCCGGTATGTGACCCTTGCTCTGTTATGATGCGTTTACTCACTTTACTTTGCGTAGGCTCCTACGACCGCGACTGAGCCTCCGTCTTCGTCTGCAGCGCCAATGGAGATCGACCCTCCCGCGAAAGCTGCGCTTGTTATCTCTCGGCCGGGTTTGTCGCAGATGCAAGTGGAGAAGAGCGTCGCGGCGTCGCCCTCGTTCGTACCCCCGAAGCATGCGTCTGCGGCATCTGGCGGCGTGGGGAAGCCATCGGTTACAGCTGTGGAGTCGACTTCGACTACAGCGACCTCGCAGTCGTCCGCGCCGGTTGCTATGGACGTCGACCCACCGGCGAAGGCGAATGGAGTGTCTACCAGTGCTAGCAAGAGCGACCAGCCTCCCAGCGTCGCAGCCCGTGCCGATCAAAGTTCGCATATTGTGAAGACTGGTCCCGCTCAGTCAGTACAGCCTGTGCGTACGCCGTTGCCTGCTACAGTTCAGAGGACGCCTGCACCGGTGAAGGACCAACCTACGTTGCCGCCTCCTGGAGCATCTGCTGCTAAACACCCTGCCCCAGCGCCGATCCCTGTTCCAGCGCCAGCCCCTGCTCCAGCGCAAACAGCTGCAGCAGCGTCAACGGCTACTCCAGCAATACCTAAGCCCACAGTCACACCACATCGCCGCCAAACGAATCCTTTCGCAAGCCCGACGAAGATGCCTGACGCGCCGCCGTTGTCGCCGACGAAGTCTAAATCTGGTGCGATGGACAAGTTCGTGACGATCACTCCGGTGAAGAAGGCGCATGGAACGCCTGCGAGCTCAGCTAGCAAGGCTAGCCCGCGGGTGGCTTCGACGTTGCCTGGATCTTCTGCGACAGATCAGGTCCCTTCTAGCGTTCCCACTTCTGCTCCTGCGAAGGCGCCAGTTGCTGTTACGACGTCGTCCAACACCGGCAACCTGCCTACGCCCTCTGTTGCGAGATCTGGCTCGACCAAGGCCAGCGCTACCAGCGCCGTCCCTCCCAGCCCCACACCCGCGTTTAGTAAGCCGTCCGCCAGCGCTTCGGTTCCCGCTCGTGTGCCGACAGCTATTACGGGTCCTTCTACACGACCCGCACCTCCAGCTTCAGCTTCAGTCCCAAGTCCGGCTCTGGTGTCGTCTTCTTCTTCGGTCAAGGACCCTACCGACAACGCTCAGACCACAAGCCGCGCACCATCGAGTAGTCAAGCCGGAGCGCTCCCAACGCCATCGCCGAGCCAGCCGCGAGTCAACCCCGCCTCTCCGGTCCAGCCTCGAATACAGGCTGTTGAACATCCCACTTCTACTGGCGTTAAGGTCGCAGCACCTGCGGCGGGTTCGCGTTATCTCGGTCCGAACTCTGGTCGCCCGAGTTTGCAGCTCAGTACCGGCCAGGACGTGTTCGGTCCGACTCAAGCCAATGCAACTGATGCGCATAAGTATAACGAGGCCGTTGCCTCTTCGGTTGGGCTGCCGTTGGACGTTGTCGAGAAGGTCGCGGATCATGTACTGGCTGGCGGGAAGAAAGCCGGCGAGACACCGCCTGTGGACGCTGCAGTTCCCCCTGCATCCCATGCACCAACTCTTCCTCCTGCAAATGACGGCGACGGCGGCGGGAGCGATGAAGATATGTTCGTTAACGTTGGGAAACTGTTGGCTGAGGCCATGATGAGCCAGGCGGCGCATGAGCAGACGACTACGGGCGATAACAGCGATGTCGCTATGGACGATGTTGACGGTCAGCTTCACAATGTTAGTACACTGGTTTCCCACTAACTTCTCTCTCCAGCCGCAATCCCTGCGCCGTCCATCCAGACGCCGACGGATCTGGTCCCTGCTCTGAAGGACATGGCGCTTGACGGACACCGGGATGACCAAGTCCTCCCCGGTTCAGGCAGGCCTGCAAGCCGAAATACACGATCTATGTCGCGATCGTCATCGAGAATGTCGGGCGTGGGCGAGGATGCCGACGTTGCAGCTGTTGCAAGACTTCGGCGCCCCCGGCTCGCGCGTCAATCTCACGCGAGCAGTTCCCGGGTTCGTCAACAGGCTTCTCCTCCGGACTCGAACGAGGTGAGCGTTCCAGTGTTTTCCGCTCCTCTTACTCACAACCTTTATAGGACGGCGACCTCTCCGACTTCTCAGACCCCGAGGTCAGGGAGATGCTACAAGATCCCGACAGGCAGCGTGGGCTGCTCAGAGCAGCACGCAGAATTCGCCAACCCGCCGAAGAGGTCGATGCGCGCGTGGTCGACATGATCGCGAAGCTTTCTGACGTCCATCTCCTGGACCCAGAGATGAAGGATACTTTTGAGCAGATGATCTGCGCTAATACGCTCAACTCGGAACCGTACGCGCCGCCTGTCACTGTTGCCAACCCCGTCGACGACGAACCATGTCCGCCATGGGAATTCCTTTACACAAACGACCTCAAGTACGGCAAGCACGTCCGCCGCGGCAAGCCTGAGAACCTAAAAGGCTGCAACTGCATCGGTGGATGCAAGCCGGGTTCAACGACTTGCGCTTGCCTTCACCGCCAGAAGCAATACTTTGGTCTCTTTGGTATTGACAAGGAGTTCAACTACGACGAGAACGGCCGGTATGTCAATGACGAGTTTCCTATATTCGAGTGCAACGACGCGTGCGGTTGCGACGAAGATTGCATGAACAGGGTATGGGCAGACCTTCAACGCACGCGTAGCCGCCATCGCTCACAGTTACTAGGTCGTGCAGCGCGGCCGGCAATATCCCATCGAGATCAGGAAGACCCAGTTCAAAGGATGGGGTGAGCAATACCGTGAGTATGGTTTCCGCCGCTAACGCGCTCACCAGGTGTCTTCGCGAAGGCTGCGATACCGTCAAACTCCTTCATTGGGATTTACGCAGGAGAGTTGATCACCGTTAAGGAATCGCACGAGCGTGGAAGGTGAGCGCTCGCGCTGCATATTCCGAGATCGTGCTGACACCATGTAGTGTTTACGACATCTTCGGCCGGACGTACATTTTCCAACTCGATTTCTGGTATCTTCAAGAAGGATATCGACGCGAGTTTAAGGAGAAGTACGACCGTCGGTACAAGGCCAAAAGCATCAGCGCGCCGCCACAGGATAAGGAGATGGACAAGAACCAGAAGATCGTGTTCTGCGTGGATGCTTTCCACGTTGGAAACGTACGTATCTGACGGACCAGAGAAACTGTCATCGCTAATTGGTATTTCCTGCAGTTCACGCGCTTCCTCGTATGAACAGCTTCATTCGAGTCATCGTCCACGTGCTGACAACGTTTTCCATAGAACCATTCTTGCGATCCTAACTGTGGCGTCATTGCTGTCCACATCAACGAGCCCGATGTTTTCAAGCCTATGCTCTGCCTCTTCACCTACAGGGATGTCAAGGCGGGCGAGGAACTAACTTTCTCCTACGCTGGTATCATGACTGACGAAGAGGTATGTCGTCCCGCTCTCTGCGGTGGCCATTTGCTGACCTGAGCGTTGCAGGCCAAAAAGAAGAAGAAAGCCAGTCGAGGGAGGAAGAAAGGAAGTACAGGTCTAATCGGGAAGCAATGTCATTGCGGGTCTCCCAAGTGTGTAGGGAGTTTTTTCTAGTATCGTCTTGTCGCGCACTGTCGAAACCATCCTGCATGTATTTTTATTATCATCTTGGTCACTGCCATCCGTATGTATTATATTGTTATTATACTTGAACCATACCACTCGAGCTCGAGCAATATCTCAACGGGAGGACTGCGTAGCGTTTACTGTCCCGAGGAAGGGAAGTGTGCTGGCCGCGCATGTCGTCCCATCGGCGGGCAGCACACCCGCTCTGAACAAAGTTGCAATGACCGTCGCCGCGCAGTGTCCGAGGCTCAGCGTCGCAGTATGCCCGACAGCTTCTTGTACCACCAAGCGCGCACCAGCGAACCGCGGTTGCACGGTGCGTGCGTCCGCAAGAGGTGTGACGGGATCGAAGCGGTTGCTCGCGAAGAGTATCGTACCGGTGTGGTTCTGCGCCTGCAGCGCGCCCGTAAACCTATTCTTCGCGCGGATGGTCCAAGGAACGCATTGCAGACGGTTGCGTACATGCTCCGTTGGACCGACCCACTTCGACGTGCGAATAGAGTCGCGGACGACAGCTTTCATCTGCGCGAGGGTGGCGTTGTTAACGGAAGGCGGCATATCGCTACACTCGGTGGCTTGGTGCGACTCGTTCTGCTGAAGCCACCACGGCAGTTGGCTATTAGGGGCGGGCGCAGAGGTAAATGAGAGCGTCGAGAGGGCGGTCTGGTTGTTCGTCTCGATGGCGTGGAACGCTGCGGCAATCGCGGGGAAACCGGAGATAGGTGTGTAGATGTTGTTATAGATGTACGCGCTCGCAAGGTCCTGTGTGATCACCATGGGTCCATCGACGTGGTTCGGCACGGGTATAGGTGCGTTGACCAGCGCATCGTATATCTTGTTGAACCGCCGCTCGACCTTCGCAGCGCTGGTCTCGAAGAGCGGACACACGTCGGGTCCGGCCTGGGAGCAGAGTGTGAACATCTCGTTCATCACTGCGTCGCCGTCCTGCACCGTCTCCGCGATATGAGACAACGCTTTCGCCGCGCCGTCGTCGTTGAAGCGCTGTGCGTCGACGACGCCGTCAAGGAGCATAATGCCCACGTTCTGCGGGTACATGGCCGCAAAGTACTGGCCGAGCTCGGTGCCGTAGCTGATACCCCAATAATGCAGCTTGTCCTGCCCGAGAGCCGTGATGATGCTGAGCATGTCAGTGGCGATAGTGCTGATGTCCATGAAGGATCCCACGCCCCATCCATCGACAGTGACATTGCCAGCAGGTCCAAGGGCCGCTGCACATTTCGCAGCGACGACGGCGTCACGAGCGCGAGCGAGCGCAACGTTGTCGCCGTTCGCATGAAGGGCACGAACTTCGGTTTCCGCGAAAGTATCGAACTCGGCGGGAGTGAAGCACTGTGCAGAAGGTGTCGTCGCGCCAGTCCCACGCGGGTCGAATCTTGCAAGCAAAATCGTGTTAGCACATGTCTCAAAGTGCCCACGAAAAGCATACCCTATTACGTCGTATCCGGGTCCAACGACCTGTGCAATGAGGGCCCCGCCTGCGCCGACGAAGGACGTCCCCGACTCGCCTGGACCTCCAGGGTTGAAGAGAACAGAACCTGCGATGGCACGCGTTGGTAAAGACGACTCCGGTGCTCTCCACAGCAACGACGAACCTTGATAGTTCGTTTTATCCGTTGCTGGCACCATTTGCAGCGCTATCGTCGCACGAGGACCATCGGGACGGGTGTGGTCCAGTGGAACGTTGAACCGTGCGCACTGGAAAGAACCAGCACACGACGTCCATGTCAACTCATCGGACGGTTGGATCTCGATACCAGGATGAGAGTTCATGTCAGATACATCGAGAGGCGACATACCGCGTCCCAGTTAACGAGCGCCGCCGCGGACACGACGTGGAAAGCAGCGTGCAACACCCGACGCCTAAACGATGCGACCATAAATGCCGAAGACGATGATGCTCGAGTTCAACCCAGTCTGGGGAACGTGCGTTTTATACGCGATTCATAAATCATTCAGGGATGTTGCTGCGCGGCGGCGGCTGACAATGTCACAGTGACAGCTGTATCGATATTTTTAGGTGGTGCACATGCTGAGCGTGGCAAGCGTCACGGGATCGTATAGCAGGTACAGGTCTCCATTTGCCGACGAGGCCAGATGATGAACAGGGTCACAGCAGACACTTCCAGGACAGGCAGGTGTAAGCATCGGAAAAAGACGCGAAGTTGCGGAGTTTGCAGAAATCGGTGTTTTCGGGCATCGCACAGCCAGGATCGTCAAGATCACTGTCAGGATCTGTGGCAGTACTAGTAGTATTTTTACGACATCGGCTGGCTACTGTAACTCAGGCACCCGAGGCGCAGACACACTGCGAGAAATCTGCCATCGCATTCGAAGGGCATGCGACCTGCTTGAAGTCGACGACCGCGTTGTCTATTCACATGATCGTTGGTCAGCACAAGAGCTTCACCGTGTGCGTATGGACTTACCCCAGATGAAGTTCCCGTTCGACATGATGTCGAAATGGTACGAGAAGCCGTACTGATTCTTGCCTCCGACGGCAGGACACCACTGTGCATTTCCTACAAAGAAGAATTCGGAAGTCAGAAGGGATCCTTCAGGGTTTGCCGAACATGACATACCGTTATTGGGGCACAAGTTCGTCACCATCACTATGATACTCTGCCCGGCAGCGCCACCAGTACCGCAACCTTGGCATGGCGCGTTCCCGGTGCTGGTGAGCTGAAAGCATAGACCGCAGCCCGCGCCGCACCACGACTTGTTCGCCTGATCGAAGATCGCTTGAGATGCACTACACCGGAAGCAACGTCACGGTCTTGTAGCGTAGACAATGAGAGATATAAACTCGGACATACGCAGCCGTGTAGAAGCCCGCAGAGCCCGCCTGCCAGGGGAACATCGCGTTGTTGGAGCCGCATCCACAAGCGCCTTCAAGGCCGTCGAAGTAGCGCTGCAACACCAAAGTGAGACTCGACTGTTCGGTAAGTACTCCATCAAAAGATCTGACCGTTGTAGTGGCCTGCATGCCGGAGCCACCCGTCGGTACAGATGTGCTGCTCGGCGGTGAGCTGGCCGTCGTCGTCGTGTGAGGCACAGATGCCGTCGACGTCGGCGCAGAGCTCGATGGGATGCACTAATGCCGACGTTAGGTATGCTGAGACGAACGTGGACATTATGAAGAACGAACCTGGCTGTAGTACTGTACGGACGTCTCAGTATGACGTCGACCTGAACGCGGGACTATAAATCACTCACCTGGTTCGAAACGGTGCATACAGATCCTGCTGCGCAGGTCGTAGCACCAGTCCATCCCGTTCCTCCGCACTATGAAGGTATCAGTCGCAGTGCTTCAAGACTGGGAAGCAGTGCAGAAGCAACTTACCTGTCCCCTATGGAAAGCCGGAGTGACCAGCTTCGGATCTGTGCTTCTGCGACGAGTGATGGCCACGTGGCTGCCCTCGACCGAGCCAGGAACGTCGAGGGCGGATAACAACGCGTTATCAGCGACACAGCCATCACAGCCACCGGGTGGATTCAGGCGTTATGAGCGCCCCAGCTCGTCGGCGCCTTGAAGCTGTGTCCACGAGTGACATAGTCAAAGCCGGAGGAGGTATACCAAGCGCCGTACAGCACTCTGGCGGGGAGTGGGTTCAAGATCTGGCCTAACGGTTTTTCTGGTACGTTAACTTCAAGAAATGACATTGTGAGTGACTGTGAGAGGTCGTGGGCGCATAGGAGGCATGTGGTCAATCCAGGATCTGCATCCTGGTGTGCGTGGCTGCAATTTCGTCCACCGGGACCGAATCGGGCAAGCGCGTTGCTCTTGGCTCTGACCGACGCGCTTGCCCGACGCGTTCTACACGCAAAATACTTCCGCGCACACCTGCAGATGCTGTAGAGGCCCGTTTGGCAGCTCTAGCAGCGGTGCAGACGTGCGTGTAATTTATTTTTCAAGGTTTCAGCGCAGTGTCGCGCACATACCGCGTCGCGCGCAAATCGCGCGCAATGAAGGGCCCAGCACGCAGCCCCCGACCAGGCCCGCAAAACACATCAAGAGGCGAGGTCGAGCAGACCAGGGCTCCTACGCGCTGTCTCGCGCTGTCTCGTTTTGGCTGGTTCTGCCGCCGCTCGGTCTGTATCATCTGCAGCCTGCGCCCGCGCCGCCTACCAATCCTCCACCTCACTAGCCCCCTCCGTCGCCACCCAAGTGCATGTACAAGACACCGGAGCGAATTCAGAACTTTTCTTCGGACGAGCGAAAGCTGGATCCCGACGGAAATGAGGTGTGTGTCGTCCGATGCGCTCGAGCTCGTATGTACTCACTTCGCGTCAGTGGAACTCTTTCAGTCGCCTTCAGTGCCGTAGCTCATGTTGCAACTGGCGGCTATGCTAATCTCGTCGCACACCGGTCTGGGAAAGGCTACCGTGTCAGTCTCGTTGTGAAGGGTACTACAAAGGTCACGAGTTGATTACTTCAGCAAGGCCATTAGCACCGCGAAGAAGACGACTCGGCCTACGTCGCTCTCTGCTGCTATTCCTATAACGAAGTCCACACCCATTCCTCCGTCTGATCAGCCAGCTCAGTCTCAGCCCGGAGCTAGTGCATCTTCTGCGCCCACATCCAAAACTCCTCTCGTCGAGAAGCTCTTCCAGGCGTCTCGTGGTCTTCCCGACTCTGTTTCCATCACGTTGTAAACCGACGTCTTAGCGGGATTCCGTGTCCCGCCGGTCTTCTACTCGAACGATCCTGAAGAGCGCTGGGGGCAGGCGAACCAGATCATCCACAATGCATTTGGGTATCTGCGTTATTCCGAGGACCTTAATCGCTTCATTCGACGCAGTTTTTATGCTATTGAAGCTCTCTGCGGCTGGTTCTATGCGCATTGACCTCACCGTGTCTGCTCCCTCGTCGCCGTTGCCCATTACTGCACCACTTGCACCTCCGCATGTGGTCCGCGGTCCGCCCTTGTCTCGGTTTCAAGATCGGCTTGCCGCCAGGTTTGCACGGCGGTATAGCTTATCTTTGGGCTCTCACGGAGGAGACATGTCCGTGGGAGCCGAACGTTGTGGATCAAGAGTCGAGACTTCTACCTGTGATCTCGTGTATGTTTGCGTTCGCTCTCTGGGTCTCAAGTATCGTATTCTGAGTTGCTCGGTTCCGCGGCGACAAGCGTGTGACGAAGATGGCTCAGAGCTGGACAGGCACCGCGGTGCAGTCGACAAACGACTGTATTAACGCCAACGCAGTAGGTGTCCTCGAAGACCGTACCGGTGCGTACGGCAGCTTACCCAGGGCCGATCTCCCTACTAGGAAGTGGGTCGAATTTCCCTGCTTTGAATGATCTCGAACTAGATCATATTTATCAAGTGCCAACATTCGAATCTGCGGCAGGTGACGTTCGCAGCGACCCACCGTGTTTACATCGCCTTGTGCTGTCGAACCTGAAGTCATGACTGCGTGCGGAGACGCTCATTGTACCGTCGCTTGAACATATCCATTTAGATGTCTGGCTATCTGTGGACAGCGAATCTACTGTCTGACCCAGCTACTCTTCTGAAATGCTCTTACGCCTATGCCCTGAACTCGTGATTCTCAGATAGAATATATGTCCTACTTCACACGCCTGGAGCCCCCGCCATACGACAGAATAGCCCCTTTCTTGCTCCTCGACTACGGAGATAGTGTCTAGGTCGTGATGTTGACCCTTCTGAGGTTTACTCGCCGAAGCCTTCAGGCTGAAGATAAATTCCGATTATTCGTCCCCTTTGTTGGCCGTTTTACGCATAACTAACTCGTCTCTACAGATCTGGCCCTACAGGTTCCGACGGACAATATCATGGTTTTGCATATTTGTGCATTGTCGCGCGTCTGGCAGCATCTGAGCTTCTTCTCGGCCCTCAGGCAGTAGACTGTCACTAGTACTACAGGGAGTGGTCCATCCCTGAAGAATAACCTGCGCGTTGTCAACATGAACAAAGCGGAAACCTGACCATTCATCTGACGGTTGGCGCACTTCGGACCTTCTGCGACCATTACCCACCTACTGCACTCGACCCGCACGCGCTCCACTTGTCACTGATACTGTTCTGAAGTCCCGGCCCGGCCTGAAAGCCGCGGCCAAGTACTGTCTCGAGCCTCAGCTGCGAGTGACGAGACGGAGATTAGGGGGTTCTCAGCTCCGCTCCGGCTGTAGCTCCACCGTTTTAGGACGTTGTATGAGCAATGTATGAGCGTTAGACTCATCGACACTACACCTCTGGTCGGCCTTTTCTCCTACCAGCCGACGTCAGTCAATTTCTCTGTGCTCGCATATCGCACGTCCCAATCGGCATGCTTGGGATCAATTTGTATAGTCCCTCTACCTCACCATTGCGTGAAGTACGCTCAGTATCAGCAGCAGCGGATATGAGTTTCTCTCCCGAGCGCCGACGAGCTGGGGCGCTCATAACGCCTGAATCCACCCGGTGGCTGTGATGGCTGTGTCGCTGATAACGCGTTGTTATCCGCCCTCGACGTTCCTGGCTCGGTCGAGCGCAGCCACGTGGCCATCACTTGTCGCAGAAGCGCGGAACTGAAGCTGGTCACTCCGGCTTTCCATAGTCCCCAGACCGGTGCTTGAGCAACAGCCAGCGACGCAAAGGCCGTCAGCATGAACGTCTGCACGAGGAGCATCGTAAACAGCGAGTGAGAGTATGCTGCACAGCGAACTTGCGCCGTACGCACCGTATATATAGTGTCGTGCAGTACTTCTCACTCGCAGCATCGTCGCCGTGTGGTCACTCCCATGACCTGCTCGCGCCGACGTGGCTGCTCATGGGTACTGCGAGCGGCGAAACCCTGGGAAGTGCAGGCCGCCAGCGTCGTCGAGGGTGTAAATATAGACCGAGTGCGTGAAGTGCGAAACGGGATCAATAGGCCCAGGTAGAAGTGACAGCAGCAGCTACTGAGATAGATTCAGACCGTCGATGCGTGCGCTGTGTGCGCCGCGAAGACGAGCGAAGTGAGGGAAATTGGAGGCTGGTGTGGGGATGGAAATGATGGTTTAATCTGCTCGTGGGGTGGATAATGATTGCGACGCGTTTCGCATACTCCTACCCAGCGGTTACGCCGACGCCGTGTTTGTACATGTGTACACTTGGAACCACGGCCTTCGGCTTAAACCACTGGCATCAATTGTTACTGCAGCCGAATACATCCGTTAGGGCCGCGGTTGTAGGATGCCTCCGCGGCGGCTGGCTCCGGCTGGCTAATCGACGGGCGCCTAATGTTTGTCGCCAGTGGTTAATACCGAAGCCGGGGGCTCATGTGTACACATCGACAAACACCGGAGCGGAGGTATAACCACTGGGTAGGAGTATGCGCGTTTCGACGCGTTTCTTTGCACGAGTTCCCGAGCTGCGATATGTGAACATGTTTGTGGTTCAAACCTTATTCGTATTCGTACAGCGTCACCCGAGGACTTTGAACACCTTGAACGTGCGCCGCTCGGCAATTGTCACGTCCTTCAAGACCTTGGCTCTCCACTCCGTGCTAGTAGCCTTCTTGAACTCGTCACTCGTGAGCGCGTCCTCGCTTGTAAACTCGGACAGCGCCATGAGAGCCGGGACCACCTTCCCTTCTACGACCGGTCCCGCGAGCCCGCCGCCCACGAATCTGTACCGTCGCGTCCGCACCCAACCAGGAACAGCGCGAAGCATCGCCAGATGCTCCTCCTCGTACCACTTGTCCAGTCCTTCCGGGTCGCTTGTGTTGAAGCCCACCATGAGCGCTACACCAGCCTTCACGCTCTCGTCGACCTTCGGCGCCGCTGGGTCGGACAGGGAGTCGTACACCTGAAGATACGCGCGCCGATCGAGTCCCGCGTAGGCGTTCGACATCTTGACTTCGCGTTCGGAGCGTTGGGCCATGAGTGCGCCGACCTTGGGCGAGTTGATCACAGCGAGGTCCGACACGCTGAACACGCCCGCCCACGTCGGTTTCTGGCCATCGATAGCGCGGTAGCGAGCCCCGCCGACGAATTCCGGTAACGCCATGCGCGGCGGGACGTGGTCATTCTCGTAGATCTCTATGCAAGGGCACGTCCCGGTTGGGTTGCGATGACAAATCTGGGGATCTGGAGCGTACCGTGAAATTCTTCCTCGGTCGTTTCAGGCCCAAGTTCGATGAGGACGACAAGTGCGCCTGCTTTGGGAGCGGCCATAACTTTGACTCGGGGAGATGGAGGTGGTCAAGCCCTGAAAGAACGCGTCGCATCGGGCCGAGCTGCCTCGCAATCGCAATCGCAACGTAACTCTCTTCGAAAGCTGATAAGCGCAGACCAAGAGGCAATTGGTGTCCAGGTATCTCGCGCGTCCTGGTTGACTCGGAGCGTGTCTACTTGGTGTCTACTGCGAAGCCTAACGCGCCATCAGGGCTATACGGATTATTTAGCACTTGAGAGCTGCGTTGGCTGTCATAGACAAGGTCTAGCTACCACTGTTCGAAGCGAGTTTTGCGGCGCATGGTGCGGGTCGAGGAGAAGAGTGAAACGCGAGTTCAGAGCCCGCTTGTGATCCTTGCCTCTCTCCTTTTGCTCGCGTACATATTCTACCGATACTAGGGCCTGAAGCACTATAGCTCCCAGTACGAAGTTATACTATGGTCAATGGATAGCGCGAAGTTCTCTCTATGTGCGCACTTCGATGGACCCGAATACGAGGAGCTCGTCAAGTGGAACAGATTCAACAGAATCGGAACAGCAAGTTATACGTCTCGGTCCTCTTCAGCACCCCTGCTCAGGCTGACCGGTTGCTGTTCAAGTGGTCCGTTGGCCCGCTGAGCAGCGGGAGTGCAAGCTCCGGCCTCGTGTTATGGGACACCGGAGGCTTTCTGTCTGACGCCACTGCGAACGGCACAGTAGGAGTACATGACGGGCGGAACGCGTTTCTCTGGACCTTGGGGTGTACATCAGGAGTAGGGCACTGGCAGACGATATCGCCTCCAACAGGCGGTTTCCTTTCCGTCGATATCGGTGGTGGTATCCTTATGAGGCCTCAGCTGCGTAGCAACAACATCATTGAGCTCCCAGTGAGCACTGACGTTGTCGACAGGTACGCCCGCGACCCTAACGCTGTGGATATGTCTCTTGAGGTCTCACAAGCTTTTTGCCCGCTCCTCGGCGAGGATATTCACTCCTGTAGATCCCAGTTCCCTCTTTTAATCATTCCCACTCATCGTAATAGAGACTGCAACCAACGATCCAGTACGAACAAACGAATGGCCACGCTATCTCGTGCCTCCTCGGCCCTGTCTGCCCTACTACATCATTGCGCGACCGTGACCCTGTATACCATTACAAACCCGAAGAAAGACTTCACAAATATTGGTGATTGGGGTGCGAACAATGATAGTTCTGCTGACCTGGGCGTTGACTGAGTCTTCAGCAAACGACGGTGCCGCTCGGGAGTTCCGCACAGCCAGGCGGAGGCTTGGCAGCCACGCGAGCGATGAGAGCAGTACTGTTGCTCGCTGCCGCGAGGCCGATGAAGGAAGAGAGGACGAGGACGGCGGCGGAGGTGAAGCGCATTGTTGCAGTGAGTGCTGGATGCTGAGGAGTCCGAAAGTTGGTTCGCTCGCGCTGCCTTATATACCGCTCGTGTCTCAGGTACGAATGAGATTCAAGTGTCGACTACATCTCCGTACTGCGCGGACTATCTCACGTCTTGACAGATGGAGGAGTATGGGCGAGATGTGTCCGGCGGCGGCCGTAGTGCGCATATTATCTGTCATCTTGCAACTGACGTCTGCGTTCCCGCGCACTATTCTCCAATGTAGGCTGAACTACTACAGCGTAGTTAGTATGTACCCATACATACTACTCCCAAGAGAAGGAGCAACTCCAGGGGAATGACGTGCGGCAAACGGTTCATCCGCGCGTCATCCTCATACAAGCGGGAAGCGTTTTCCTCAGGATGTAGAGTACCTAAACTTCTAAATATTACCACGCCAAGCTCTTGGCATACTATCTGACAGCTGCACGAGGGTATACCGCGCCCTCGTCACACGACACGATCAACATTCGCAGGACCTGAGTGCCCGCTCTGCAGCCCGCATCGTATCTCCATCGATCTTCAGTCCGCACAATAGTCACTGCCAAGATCTATCTTATCTTGGCCCACCATAGGTACTGTCAGCGGACGTCCTTGCAAGGCCCAAGTCCGTCTCAGCCAAACTTCCTGTCGTTCCTCTCCCACTATGCGCGTTCAAAGCGTCCTTCACGTCGCTTTCCTAATCGCCGTGGCCTTCGGAACAACTACCAGTACTGCATCTGCGGCATGCTGGTCGCTCGCGAGCGGGACAGTGGTGTGTCCTCCAGTGAAGGGCAACCTCCCCTCCGGTTGTGTCGAGCTGCTCAGTGGTACGGTCGTCTGTTAAAAGGTGCGTAACCAGTAGGTCAAGAGCGAGGAGAGTGTGCTCATTTACGAACGATGCCTGCAGCACGCAGACGAGGTTAGGGTACGGGGAGCGTCCGCATATACTTGTGTCGTTGGATCTCGACTCGAAGTCTCGATGTGGTCCGGCTTGAAGTTCGCATGAAGCACCTGTTATTTGCGGCACTCGTTTGACATGTAGAGGGCAAGAAGAGCGTGCAATACAAAGCTCTCCTTCCCAACTGCTCGGACATTTACGTAAGCGGCGAATTTGCTCAAAAGACGCCCGGCATTGGCCGATCAACGTCGCGTTTTTCTTCCTCTTCCCCTTTCGGTTTCCTGTCGCGTCGAGGTAAGTCCACCCAAATCCCAAGTCCCACCTTCCCTCTACCATGATGAGCCTTTTGCCGCCCCAGTCGTAGCCTACGGGCTGTGACGACCGGCACACGCAATAGCCAAACCATTTTGCACCACTGAACTCGTCCATTCCCATTTCGCTCGTCGCCGTGCGCAGTGAACTGACATGTTGCACAAAGGTCTCGTCACCGTCGTTGTCAAGGGCGCGGTCTTGCTAAAGGTGAGCCTCGCTTTCGTCGTGCCCGTCTCGCCTTTCCAGATGAGAAACATTTTACACCATTATCTATCCGAGCTCTTCATGGGCGGTGCGGATAACCTATCCAAAATCTAAGAACAGCCAACTGATCCTTCCACTCCACATCCTTCTCGTTCGCGTCGTGTGTGCCGTTACTGACGCTCAAGTTGCAGGTTTGTGTCTTTCCTATTCGGTTCTGCGTGTATTCTTCGCTGCTTCATGCACCTGTACTCGAACTGCGTCGCAATCTCATTTAAGCCTATTCCCTTCTGCTCATCGTGTTTCCCGGTTACGAATGAAAGCCAAAAAAATTTCGTTAAAGCGCAAAGACTTCTGTATGTGTGACCTGGCGGACCGCTGTCGAGTGCCGCGCATTGGCAAGATTCTCCGACGGGTGTCGGCGCCGAACAATTCGTTTTGAGAGTAAGATTCAAGGTAGATATTTGTGGAAGATGTCTAGAAAGGTACAGACACTACGCACGCGCCGACACCGCCTGCGACGCTGGCCCTTGCCCGAGCGGGCCCTGCACGAAACCTCTGCCACCACGGCCTCGTCCCCGACCGCGCGTACCACCGCGTTGTCCACCGCCACCGCCGCGTCTCCGCTCGCCCTGCTGGTCTCCCCCACGCTCTCCACGTTCGCCGCCGCGCTCGCCCCAAGCGCCGGTGCTGCCGCCAAGCTTCTGGTCGAGGTACTTTTCGTTCTGCTCGACGACGGTGGCGAGCTTGTCCGAGAGCGTGAGCGCGAGCTGTTGTGCGCGCGAGAGCTCGACGCGGTGGAAGACGACGACCTGCGTGTTGTGCTCCAAAGAGCCCGCAAGCTCCTCGTTCCAGATCATCTTCGAGACGATCGACGTCACCGTGCGCTGCGGCAGCGAGAAGGTGCGTGCGAGCATCTCGAGCGAGACGGTCGTGTAGTGCGGCGAGTACGTGAACAGGAACGTGCGCAGGCCCTCCTCTTGTATACGGCTGTAAAGACAACATATATAAGCCCACGTCGCGACGAAACATGAACGAAGAAAACGTACCGGGCGAGCATGTCCTTGACGGCCTTCTCCTCGGGCATGAGGCTCCAGATCTTGATGCTCTGGATAAGGTTACGGCACTTCTCCCACTCGCCGTCCTGGAGCGCCTTGCTCGCCTGCATAATATGGTCGCGCGTGCTCTCCGGGGGACCCGTGAAGATCTGGCGGTCCGCAAAGTCGAGCAAGCGACGGAACGGCTTCGAGATCGCCTTGCGCTTCTGCTCATCCGAGTCGATGCTCGCAAGCAGCGGGATCTCGACAAGCATGCAGGAGACGAGGAACGCAGCCTCGAGCAGCTCAGTGTTGATGTGCGTGTGGAACGGCAGCTGGCGCTGGCGCTCCGCCTTCTCTTGCTCGGGCGTGATCGTCGCGTAGCGCTGCGTGTGTACGCCCTGCGCGAGCAGCTCCTTGACGCGCTGAGTCGTGAAGATATCCTGCAGGATCGCCTGCGCCTCGCGTATCATTCCGCTGCGGAACGCCGCGAGCCCGAGCTGCACAATAGCGCGGTTGTAGAGAATCTGTGTCCCGACGTCGGCGTTGTGGATCGAGTCCTGAAGATGCGACATGAGGAGCATGTCTCGCGCCGTGTGGAACTTGTTCTGCAGCGCGTAGTGGTAGATGTGGCAGAGCATCGCGCGCGTGCGCAGGAGCGAGTCGCCATTCTTGTACAGGAAGACGCACTGGGAGTGCACAAGAGCTGTCGGCGACTCCGCGCTGGCCAGCGTAGTGGTAGGCACAAACGCCCCAGACGCGATGGCCTGCTCCAACGCCTGAACGACAGCGTCCGGCTTCGAGTAGATGTGCTCGACGCGGCGCATGATCACACGCGCGAGCGGCTCCGTCCAGCCGAGTTTCTCGAAGAGTGCCTGAGCGAGGCAGATCGTCTGGTAGAGACCCTTCTCGTCCTTCAGGCGGTCGACGTACTCCGTACCGTGAGGATCGATATTTTGCAGGCTCTTCGTGAACTCGTCGTCGAGACGGTCGACGTACGAAATGACACTTCCGCGGATGATGACAGCGCCGTTCTCGGTTTCCGGCGTGCGCTCGATGGTTTCATCGTATTCTTCACTCGTCTCGCGGACGACGTAGTCGGTTTCGGAGGAAAGAATGACCACGAGCTGGTCGACCTCCTTTTGTGCAGCAGACCACATGTCGAGCGGTAAATGCGACGACACAGAGGCGTTGTAATCGAAGCGGGACGAGATCAGCGCGAGAAGGACACGAATGCGCTTGTAGGTCGTATTGGCGGCTTTGAGCGTCTGCTCGAGGATACGTAATTGCTCGTTGCGATCCGTGTTCTGCAGTAGCTGTGAGCAATACCATTGAATACCACATGCGCACGCACCTTCTTGCCACGGGCTTCGTTTACGGCCGCCAAGTTCTTAAAGACGGACTCGGAGTCGAAGACCATGCTCTTGCCACCTTTCGCGACAGTGGTGAAGTCTTGTTCTTCGTCGGCCGCGGCGGCGTCATCTGCTTTGACGGGTGCACGTCTTGGTCGTGCAGCGGCCGCTTCGCGTTCTGCTATGGCGGCGTATTCAGCGTCGAAGGCCTCGGGGTCCTGCAAGGAGGTCAGCGAGTAGGACTGGCGCGTGATCCTGCCACGCACGTCTTGGAACTTTTTGACTTCAGCTTCGTGCTCCTTGATCGTTTTCTTGACGCGTTGCTTCATCTGGTTCATGGCGCGGGCATTATTGGCGTTCATTTTCTTCTTGGCCTCCTTCTCCTTTGCGAGCGCGGTCGTGACTGAGCCGTCGAGATTGGAGATGGTCTTGATGAAGACGGCGGGGACGCGTTCTGCGACATTGGTCTCGCGCTGGACGAGCCGCGCGAGCTTTTCGAATTCTGCACCAGCCGGTCAATACACGTGCCGTGCGCGCGACATAGAGCAGAGCGCACCGGTGGATATGGAGACCCAGTCGTTGATTTTGAGCGCGTTGTCCATGGCCTTCGCCGCGGCCTCCATCTCCTCGAGCCGCTTGTCTTTTGCGCTCTTGACGAGCTTGCGGCCCTCGTCGTCGCTGTCCTCCTCGTCCTCAACGGCATCTCGACGGAAGCGCGACATGCCGCCTTTGGGCTTGGCCTCGTCGTCGTCCCCAGAGCTCTCTTCGCTCTCCTCGTCGTCGTCGCTCGCGTCAGAGTCATCGTCTGAGCCGTCTGTGCGCAGGAAGCGAGACATGGGTTTCGCGCCGGTGGGTTTGGGCTTGGCGCCCTCATCGCCAGAGTCGGAGAGCAGCTCCTCCTCCTCAGAGCTGCTGGAGTCGCTGTCGCTGTCGCCGGCGGTGCGGAAGAATCTCGACATGGTGGGACGGGTAGAAGACGGTTTTGTAGACCCGGCTATTTCCGAGTAACCTTGCTTTCTTACTTCCCTACTTTTCCCGTTGGGCGGCCCCGCATCTGACTTTGACGACTCTGACTCACGCTCGAGCTGTCTTGTTCTTGTAAAAAGCTCTGAAACATTTCTGGGCAGTTTTGAGTATGCTCAGAAGTCGCTCGTTTTCCGTCCACGGCGCTCGACGTTCATCGGGCGCAACACCAGATTCACTGTCAGTCGCAGATCAAAAAATCTAGCGGCACCCTTCTCCACTGGAACTGTTCTCATATCCGTGGTACACCGCATCTCCTGCCTGACGTTCGGCATCCTCGACCGCAAATGCCTGGAGCTGCCGCCGCGGCCTGCACGCAAGCTGTACATGGGTCTCGTCGACCCGCACATGACACACGGGTGCGAGGTACTGCCAGATGCGACGCTTAGCGGAACGGAGGACTTGAAGCGTGTGCAAAAGACGTACCTGCGGAAGATGCTGCGTGTCGGGCCAAGGACATGTGTTGTGCCGCTGTACACAGAAACGGGAATATCGCCCATTCGGTATCGGCGGGCCGACCTCGCCGTGCGGTTCTTGGGCTACGCGCTGCAGCAGCAGCGGGCAGACCTGGTTCGGTGCGCGCTCCTGGATTCGCGCGAGCTCGCGGTTGCGGGAAAGCGGTCCTGGTTCGGCGACTTGCGGAAGGCGTGTGCGCACCTCCCAGGCGAGGGGTCGACATTGGCTTCCCGGACGCGGACGACGTGGACGACCTGCGGGCGAGACTGAAGGAAGACGAGATCGTCTATCTGCGCACGTCAACGGAAGAGTGCCGAAAGCTGCCGCTGCTTACAGGGCGCCTTCACGAGAACTGCTTTGCACTGGTTAGACCCCGCGGCGCACCAACATCGGTCTTCCGCTCATACCTGAAGGTCTCGGCACGCGTCCATAGGACTGCTCTGACGCGCCTGCTGTTTTCCGACCACATGCTCGCCGTGGAGCGGCTGCGGTACGAAGGGATCCCGCGCGCAGACAGGAAGTGTCGCTTCTGCGCGGACGCGGTACTAGTAGAAGACGAATCTCACGCGTTGTTTGAGTGTGAAGGCCACGACGACCTTGTTGTCTTTCGACGGCAGCTGATGGAGGAGGTCTGCAGGCTGAAGGGGAGCGACGCTGTGACAAGGCTGCAGGACTGCGATCTGGAGACGGTGTTTCACTTTCTTCTGGCTGACTCGGTAACAGTAACGGCGCTGGCACGCTTTCTTTACCATGTACTGCGGTGTTTTGAGAGTATTCCAATCCGACGGCTGTAAGACTTGATAATTCTCGGTTTCTCAGCCGCTGGTTCAATAGCACTTGTCGATGGCATGGGTAGGCTTAATCCGTATGGAAGACCCGTCCATGTCGTTGGCCTGTGTCTGCGGTACGATTGAGACGTGCACGCAGAGCAGAGGTTGCCCCCGGGGTGACTATCTGCCTTACACTATCCTATCCTATCCTATCCTATCCTATCCTATCCTATCCTATCCATGTCCCCGGAGCCGGGGGCCCCAGAGACTTGGCTCTCTTCGAGCAAGTTGTGCTCAGAAGTCTGGAACCACGGAGTCCATGCATCTGCCAGGCACACACATTACGTCTCTGCTAGGTTCTCGAGGTCAAGCAACGAAGTTAGCCCGGTGTCTGCAGCCGCGACGTGCATATCGGGTACAGTACTCGCCACTTGGCGTGGCACCGGTCCACATGCAACCGTCAACGGCCGGGCTCCCGCTGGTTAGCAATGGCTCCCGTCGCTCAGTCGGCGCACGATAGGATGCAGTTGCTATAAATCTGGAGGAGCTCTCGCTCCCCGCGAGCTTCTGGCCGTCTCAACATCTCATGTCTGCCCTCACTGCCAGTGACGCGCAGGCCCTGCGTGAGCGCCATGCTTCCCACGAACACCCTCTCCCTGGCGAAGGAAAGCTTCCAGGGTCTGGCTCTGGCTCCGAGGAAGGCGGCGACTATAAGGAAAAGGGAGGCGACGTCGAGTCCGTCCTTCCCGTCGACCACGACTCGGAGGAAGGCGAGGTGATTGAGGACGAGCGCCAGCTCGTAACGCACGTCATCTCCATCGACGACGACCCGTCCCTCAGCCCGTGGACGTTCCGCGCATGGGTCATTGGTCTCGGCCTCAGTGCCTTCGGCGGCGTCCTCGGTGGGCAGTGACCGCACGTTCATCTCGCATGCGCCACTGACACCTTCTCTGTCTATCATACAGCGGAGATCTATTACTTCAAACCCGTGAGCCGCCGGAATATCCATCTCTCTTGCCACACCCGAAGCGCTGACACCGTCTTTGCGTCTAGCAAACCGTGCTCGTATCAACAATG
The DNA here is from genome assembly GCA_001632375.1 of Exidia glandulosa HHB12029. Taxonomy (NCBI): domain Eukaryota; kingdom Fungi; phylum Basidiomycota; class Agaricomycetes; order Auriculariales; family Exidiaceae; genus Exidia; species Exidia glandulosa. Next base: position 29,891 of record KV426447.1, read on the forward strand.
TTCTTGGTGCGTCTCCTCGGTGCATCGTCCTGGGACGACTCTGAGTACTGTGACAGGCAATCATCGGCTATGTCCTTGGGATATTCATGGAGTGGGTCATCCCTCAACGTATCGGACCATACAACCTACACTTCCTCAACCCGGTACAGTTGCTCCCCCCGAGCCGTTCAACATCACCCGGTGCTTACGCTCCATACAGGGGCCATTCAACAAGAAAGAGCTCGCGTTCATCCTTATCATGTCCTCTGCTGCCGCGACGTCCGCGCTCGGCACAGAGACGCTCGCAGTGCAGCGTCTCTTCTACGACATCACTCCCAACCCGGGTGCAAGCATTTTCCTCCTATTTGCAAGTCAGCTAGTTGGCTATGGCATTGCCGGAGTCATGCGGCGTGCGTCTGTCCTAGGTGTTTTGGACCCCAACTGACTTCCTTGCACAGCTATCTTGCTCTACCCGTCGAAGATGTTGTACCCAGGTGTTCTTCCGTAAGTTTAGCCTGAGGGGTTTTCGTCTACGACTGAAGTGCGCACTGTTCAGGCTAATCTCGATGTTCGACGCCTTCTACCGCGACGTATCGCAGGCGGGCAAGAAGCTGAAAGTCTTCTACATCGTATTCTTTGCGATCTTCTTCTGGGAGATCATGCCGGAGGTTGGATACCCTGTCCATCGTTACAGGTTTCGCGGAACTAACAGACGCTTTGCAGTACATCTTTCCCCTTCTCACCGGCCTGTCGATCTTTTGCCTCGCCAACCAGAAGAACGCCGACTTCACTCGTATCTTCGGCGGCAGCAACGGAAATGAAGGGTTAGGACTCCTCTCCCTCTGCTTTGACTGGCAGTACATCTCCGGCGGCGTCAATCCCATGGCGATCCCGCTCAAGGCACAGTTTAGCAACTTCGTGGGTCCAGTTTCGCAGTTGGTATTTTTATCAGGCGTCTAACACCGATACTCGATGTAGCTCGGGTACATTCTGTGCATTGTCGTCTTCTGCGGCGTGTTCTACGGCAACATCTGGAAATCCCGTGGTCTTCCTTTCGTACGCGGCGCATCTCCTCCCATAGCGAATGTTGCAGCTGACAGCGCCGTCATAGCTTGCCCAAGACTTGTTCTACGAAAACGGCACAGTGTACGATCAAACTCGGATCCTCGTCGACTTCGTCGTCGACAAGGACCTGCTCGCAAAAGAGGGGCTCCCATTCTACGCAGGAACGTGGGTTGTTAACTTGCTGAGCAGTAACCTCGGTCTGGTACGTCTGGTAGTGTCCAACTCCGCGAGCGCATTTGACAGTCCCCATAGGCTGCGACATTTACACACCTGCTTCTCTGGAACTACAATGATCTGAAGCTGGCTTGGTCGTGGGCCACACCCTCAGGCATACGAGCGATGTGGTCTCGCTTCAATTGGCGCTTCTGGCAGGCTAGCGGGGACCGTACCGAAGAGATTCGCCGCGCCGAGCAAGACGAGAACCTGGACCCCCATTACAGGCAGATGCTCAAGTACAAGGACGCTCCTGACTCGTGAGTCGGATGCAGTATACGCAACGTTACGTAGTTCTCTGATATTCCTGACCAGCTGGTACTATGCATGCTTCGCCGTATCATTCATCATCGGGATGGTTCTGATCTACAAGACCAACTCGACTCTACCGTGGTGGGGCTTTATAATCTCACTCCTCCTCGCCATCATCTCCGTCCTCTTCTTTGGTGCACTGTACGCCATCACTGGACTCTCCTTCATCATACAGCCGTACGTCGTCGCGTTAGGTACTACTGCACATCTCACGACCTCCGTAGGTTTGTGCAAATGATTGGTGGCTATATTCACCCCGGAAAGCCGATGGCGAACATGTGCGTAACTGCTCTCCTCGAACCGTTCCGCACGGCCCGTCTGACATAGGAAACTGAAGGTACTTCGTCCTGTTTTCGTATAACTCGGTGATCCAGGCGACGCTTCTCCTTCGCGACCTGAAGATTGCACAATGTGCGTCTTTCCTGTCTAGACTCCACTCGCCTCTGAGCACATTCCAGATGTCAAGCTTCCACCGCGAGCAGCATTCGCAGCCCAAATGTCGGGAACGCTTCTCGGGGCCATTCTCAACTTTGTCATCATGAACAGCATCATCGACAACCAGCGCGATATTCTCCTCTCCGTTGAAGGTAGGCATCGATAGAATCTTGCGCACCATCTCATTTTTGGGCCTAGGAACCAACATCTGGTCGGGCCAGCAGCCTCAGCAGTACAACTCGCAGGCAGTTGCGTGGGGAGGTCTGTCAAAAGAGGTGCGTCGTTCAGCAGTGCTTTAATTCCCGCCCTAATGTGACGCATCCAGCTATTCTCTGCGGGTTCTCGATACGAATGGGTATAGCGTCAAGAAGTTATAGAATACCCAACTCACTCCCCTTCCAGGTCGCGTTGTCGTACATAGTAGGACTCGCTGTGCCCATTCCCTTCTGGGTCGCGCACCGGTACTGGCCCAAGCTGCGTCTTGGTGTGTCTCATGCTCGACTGCAGGACGGCCTACTGACACAGTGCATGCAGATTACTTGTACACCCCGGTCATCTGGTAAGTTTGCCGTCATTGCATGGCGCTGGAGAGACAGTATGATTAACGCCATCACCTCAGCTACTACATCGGTGAGGAAGCCTGTTATTGCGCGTCATCCATTCTGACTCCTGACGCGCGCAAGCCTGGTTGAGCGTTGGCATCAACTCGTCGATCACCAGCTACTTCGCCATTGCCTTCGTCTCACAGGTGAGGACACGGCATAAGACCTATCTCAATGTGTATGACCTTACAGCTTCCCAGTACTGGATGCGCAAGAAGCACCCGAAGTGGTTCGCGCGTTACAACTACATCATCGGTTCGTTATTACACACCCTCTTCCCGCGGTCTAACAATTCTTTTAGCCGCCGCTCTGGACGGAGGAACGCAAGTTATGGTGTTCATCCTCTCGTTTGCCGTGCAAGGTATGCCAATAAATGCTACTCGTTTGCCGGGAACTGAGATCTTGTAGGTGCTGCCGGCGACTCGCACCTTTTCCCATCATGGTGGGGCGCCTTCAACGAAGGCAACTACGACAGATGTGCGGTCATTCCGACTGATTAGATATGATACGAACTCAGAACGTACATGTACGATATCTCACGCTCTTGCACAATATCGAGTCTATCTCGATCCTGCAGATGTCAGTTTCCGCGGGTGCAGCTGTGTTCGTATTCCGGGCCCGGGAATGCCACACCTCTTCCGACGCTAAGGTCCAACTACATGCTGTCGAGCAGCGCTCGTTGGACACTGCTCCCATGTGCCATCCCTAACGCTCTAAATTACCGTCTGGTCATCGGCAGATACGTTGCATTCCGGCAACCGCCACCCACTGCCCAATCGCTCGCAATGTCCGAGCCCACGCTCAATCCAATACTTTGTCGTTACACACCATTAATGGCACTATGTATGTGGATCTAGCCGTCGGTCGGTGGGAGGCGCGCGATATCATCCCCACTTGTCTGTTCGCCGTTGACAAGGGCGAGCATCGTGGTAAACGCTCGATCGAGGTCATCGTTGATGACGATCGCATCGTATGCACCAGTCTGTAGCGATATGTAACTCTGACAACCTCGTTTCGGAAGCAGCAATACTCACTCGGGCATAGTCAAGCTCCTGCTTGCATTGCTGAAGTCGAAGACGGAGAACAGCGTCATCGTCCGTGCCGCGCTGGCTCAGTCGAGACTCCAGAAGTCGGATCGATGGGGGAGAAATAAACATATAGAGAGCGTTTAAGTGCGCACAGCGCTCCTTGAAGCTCTTGACGCCCTGATGTCGTGAGATCCTCATGAGAGATGTGGGAGCACGTGCTAGCAGCAAGCACTGACCACGGAGTCGATATCTACCAGGCAACGAATGTTTGGATCGGAGCAGGCAGTCAAGACAGATGCAACACTCGTTCCATATCTGTACCTAGTGAGGAACGGAAGTGGAGGCAGTCTGGAAAGACGACGTACAGATTGCCATACGATTCGGTGTATTCAATGAACCCTCCACTGTGCACCAGAGCCATGAACGCGTCGCGCGACACAAAGTGATACGCCTTGCCATCCACTTCGCCGGCGCGAGGTTTGCGCGTTGTGTCTGAGACGCCCGTCAAGAACTGGGAGAGCGTAATAACTGTGCGAACCCACGGGAAACGCTAAAGGCAAACTTCCCAGGAAAGCGCTGCTGAAGCTTGCCAATCAAGGTACTCTTCCCAGCTCCTGATGGGCCGGAGATAACGATGGGCCGGTCCGCACTCGCCATGCAACGGACTACAGCTGAGATCGTGGTAAAAGGCAAAGCGCGAGCCGGCGCCGCGGCAGCAAAAGTAAACACTTTCCATCTGTCCGGGAAGCTGCAAACTATTCCAACTTGCAATTTCTTCGCCCATGACCTGAAGACTTATCTAGCCGCCGCTTTGGGCGGAGAAACAGAGGCGTGGCGTTCGTGCGCTCGTCGCGGGGTTTGGCAGAAGTTACTACGACGTTTTCCGTATTAGGCTGGAGATCCCGCAGGTGCTCCTGGAGATTCTCTTTTGTTCCCTCTTGGTGGCCCGTGCCTTCAAGGGTGGTAACTAAGCCAGACGTGTGGTCATTCCGTCCCAACAGTAGCGATGTGGTCACGAACTCTGGAAGTGCCTGCACAGTGCATAATGTCCACTACTCCTGACCAGTGTCAAGCTCTCAATTCCGGATCGCGAGATGCCAACGTCAGTTTCCGCGGGATACGGTTCTGCGTTCGCGTACGGAAAACGAGACTCCTGTTCCGGCGCGGAGGTACTTAATCCGTCGACCGGGAGACCTTAGCTCGTTCGCCCCTTTTCGCGTGTCTTCCTCTCACTCTCACCGTCTGGTTATCGTCTACCACGTTCTCTTCACGCCTGTCACCCATGCTCTCCCGCGACGTCAGAGCCCACGCTCGTTTCTTGGCTACTGCTCAAGCGTCGGTCTTGCTCTCCCAACCATACCACTACGCGCAGATGCAGGTGAGACTCTCGTGAGGCGTAAAAGCAGTCACTGACTGTGGCGACAGGCAGCGTACGTAGGGCAGATAGCCCTCGCGCACGCGACAGCGATCTACAACTTCTATTACGCGCCAACGTCGCGGCGCGACAGCGTCCCTCCGAGAATCCCCACGTCGCGAGCCCAGAGCACAAGCGTATCAGCAAGCTACGAACTCGCCCTTCAGGAACAGTCTCGTCGCATCGCGTTGCAGCTGTACCTCGCGAGCAGGTCGAGGCCGTCACAGTCCGAGTCGAACCTCCTATCTGCACCCTCAGAAGCGACGCTGTTCATGGACACTCCCAACATGGTCATTCAAGAGATTCGCGGCGACGAGCTCTATGACGACAGTGACGACGACGCTTTCCTGTCACAGCTCCCGACGTCGTGTGGTCACGTCCAGATGGAGGAAGACGACCCGCAGACACGCCTCCCGACTGTCGACTTCCTCGAGTTTGCAACTCCACGACTAGCGTGAAGCTTCACTTCATATCTTTACTTCACTCGTCCATGTGTCTTGCTCGTTGTCGTCCTGTCGGTCTCGTAGTATTCGTTCAGTATTCTCGTGTTCAGCATTGGAAAGGACTCGCTTTGTCTCAGTGTATGTACTCAGGTCCTCGCACTGTCCTGTAGCCTTATTCAGCCTTATTCAAGTTATTGAGTGTCTATATATGAACCATCTTCTGCCCAACTGCTTACCACGCACGTCACACCAGAAGAGTTCGCGGAGGTCTACTTGCTCCGGCACGTCGAGTTCACACCTCAACGCTCAGCTGCGAGCAGTGCATAGTGGTCGACCAACTAAATATTATAAGGATGTCTGAGCTAGCGTCTGTACAGGAGCCCGCGCTCCGTTGTGTTGTGTGTAGGTACAAATCTAATGTGCCATGATGCTGTGCGTTGCGTGGCGTGTCGTGACGATATCTACGGCCCGAGAAGACGAAAGGCGGAACAAGAACAGGCAGGTCATCTGTGCTGCGAATCGCCACGTTCGGTCCGTGAAGACATCGACGTTCGCCGGTCGGTGTCGGATATGTACTCGTCGAC
>KV426448.1:0-36013 GCA_001632375.1 Exidia glandulosa HHB12029
ATAGCGCCTCGCACTGCCTTCGCACTTCGCTGCCATGCTCACACACACGTGATAGGCGATAAGGCCGCAAAGCAACTATCTCAGATTGGTAGTAGGCGCTCCTAGGAGTACTGAACATCGCTTATCTGGAATACCTCGGAGTACCTACAGCTTTCGATGCCCTGAATCGGTAGTGCCTCGGAGTGCCTACGGCCTTTAGCAACCTGGATTGGCGCTCATAGGCAGTCAACTGTGGTGCCTTTACGTGCCTCTCGAATGGGAGAATGTAAAATGCTGTAAAGCCGTGCTATATTGGGGCAACTACGAGAGGGACACTACTTGGAAGTCTCATGACGCTTCGCCGCTGCTGTGCTCGCACTCTTGCTCTCCTGTCCGCGACGACGGGGCGGTTCCGGGTCTTCCGACTCTTCATCTGACGAGTCGTAGAGGGGTAGGAGTTCGGGGATAGTGTCATCGCCGTCGACGTCGCGAGCGGCATCCGCGATAGGCTCTGTGTCAGCGGGGGCGGGGAGGCCTTTCTGCTCTCCGATCGGGCCGCCAGAGTCGACGCCTTTGGGTAGGGAGTAAGAGACGTCCACGTTCGCCGGCCATCCCAAGATGAAGCGATTCTCCATATCGTACGGAAAGCGCAGCAACGAGCGAATCTGCCATAGACACGTTAGGTGTCGTGGTGGGCGGCAATGGTTATGAACTCACGTCTGGTTTCAACGCCATCAGGTAGCGCTTCACTGTGACGGTGCTTCCCCAGAGATGGTCGTGGGCTTCTGTCGAGAGGTCGCCTGAAGTGAAAAACGAGGTCGAGTGCAGGGCGGTGACTGGGGCTGGTGGGCTCGGTACACTCCCCGGGACAGACGTGCCAGGTTTGACGTCCTTGGACATCGTATGCGAGAGAGAGAGAGGCGTGCTCGCGGAGTCTGTATCTTAGCTCGAGTCTAATAAAGGCGGCTAAGGCGGACTGCCTCCGACCGCCTGTGGCTACCTATGTGCGCCTCCAGAATTCGACATGGTCGCATTCATGTGCATCAACTGATAAACGCTTCTTCATCTCGTACCACGATGTCCAAAGTATCTCTACCTGCATCGCTCACTGCAGACGACCTGATCGACACTACTCTCTTCGTTGCGACATACGACAGCATCGAGACCGAGCTCAGGACTATGGAGACACGTATCGGCAGGTGGATCGAGGAGAATACGAACGCAGGGAGAGTACGTAGTCGGAAGGAGTGGGAGGACATTCAAAAGCAGGTCCTGCAAATGCTCGCCAGCCTGCGCGCCATTCCGCGCGACGCGCGAAACGACGACTCGGCACGCCAGTGGCTGGTCGACATGCGCCAGGGCGTCCAGCTCCTTTGCACGATACTGGAGATGAACCGAAACGACGAGACGATCTTCGACAGGATTCTTGGGCCGGAAGATGACTGGTCTGTCGTTTACTTGCCCTCTTCCGGCGCTGGCTCATCTCCGCGTGCTCTAGACTGTCGCAAAGGGTGTTCAGTACTGTCAGTTTAGTTAAGGGCATGTTCGGTTGGATACAGGAGTACCGAATGCGCATACCACTGCCTATGAATGCCTCGAAGAGACTACATGAATTCGGTGCGGGTGATGTAGATCCGGTCAACTGTAGCACGGGATCGCTACGCCTACTGATGCCTATCTACTTCCGCTGTCCGACCTTGAGATGCCTACGTACCTCGCCTTTTAATTGACACGCCCTTCTAAGATTTAGGAAACCTGATCCGCCTATGCCTTTAAATGCCTTGACTTTATTGGTTGTCGTACGCCTCTCCTCCCGCTGCCTTAACATTTTCCTCACTTCGCATGCCGCTGTCTGAGGTCGACCATAGCTGGCAGCAAGAGCTGCGCGATGCCCTCATCGTCACTCCAGAGATGCTCTGTGACGAGGAACTATTCGACGTCGTGCGCAATCGAGCCTACGCACAATTGAATCGCTTCGTTGAGCGTGCCGAGTTCATTCGCGACTTGTCCCGCGGGCACGTCGAGCGCTATTCCGAGTGGGACTCGATGGTCGACGTTGCCAGGTCCATCCGCCTCGGATTTCGGGAACGCTTCGCGCGCGAGTCGGCCAGGACGACGAACTCGGGCGAGCTTCGGAAGTGGCTCCGCTATATTGCCTGCGACATACCGAACGCGAGGGGTGTAATGGAGATGACGCGTTTTCGCGAATTGTTGGAGGACCGACTAGTCCCGCGACACGCTTGGAAGCGGTATGAAGCTATCGCTGCTGTTATGGAGGAGTACGAGCGCGACTGCGATGAGGATACAGGTGTCAGCTTGCGCCTTCTTAGCACGTAGAGTGACACCATCATGTTGCCTTCCATAAAGTCTATTCACCTTGCACTGCCTCGAATTTGCCTTGCACTGCCTCGAGCGGGATTATCTTATCTAAGTCCTTGGCGTTCCGTTCAGGCACCAATGACATTGTAGAAACAGTGAGGACGAAACAAGGGACGTAGAGCTCAAGCTACGCCTACAAGGTCGAAAGGCGGCGCGGCTAGTCAGAATCAGAGTCAGGCAAGCTGTCACTGTGCGTCAGGCACTCGGTAGGAGGTATACGCACAGGGACTCACATGGGAACGCCAAACGGGCTCGCGCGCTGCCTGTCGTCCTCTATCTCGTCGCAGCGGTTGGATTCGATCACGAGGCGCATAAGCGTGATGTCGGTGTGCATCTCTTGCAGTAGCAGACGGTTGTCCAGCGTGTTCGGCGGGTGGCCCATCTCGCGCCAAACGGCGAGCATATTTTCGATACCCTTTGCCTGGTCCTCCCACTCCGACTCACGCCGCGCGCGGCCCTCAGAGGCCTCGATAAACGACTCAACGCGAGTGAGCATCGCACTCAGTTGTTCGTCGATCGCTGTCCAAGTGCGCCGGAACGCGACCTCGTCCTCCAGCCCTTCGAGGGTGGCGGGCATGGCGCTCGCGAAGTCGAGAATGGATCGTTGAACAGCGGGTTCGAATTGCGGTGGCATCGGGTATGTCGCGCAGGAGAGCAGAGCAGAGAAAGGAGGGCAACAAGTGCGGCAAGTTCCTCATGCAGAGGGAATCAATGCAGAGGACGTCCTAGGCAGACAAAGGCAACGTCGGGAACGCCGGGGAATGCCTCCCTCTGCCTACGGGCCTGGATATTCCCGCCTGACGGCATTTAGGAGCCGAACCCCGTTAGGCGGGCTGAGGCGGCGCCTGCGTCCGCCTGGGACGCCTTTGGCTGCCTAGGCCACACGCTCCATCAATTTCTTGCCTAAACCGTCCTTTTTCTATCACATATTGGCTTCGCGAGGCGCGGATAGGAGCGCCTCTGCCAAAACCGCCCTTTAGGTCGATCTCGCAATGAGTCGGGATGCATCTATGGGGTGTATATCCCGACAGCCTATGGTGAGCGCCCGATGTTCGTCCGTCTCCGAGAGTCTCCAACCAAGCCCGCGCGCGTGCTCACGGCGCCTCATCTCAGGCTCCAGATCTACTGCACAGCCTCTCCAGAAGTATGAAGGTTGGGTTGTTGATCTGTGACTAATTATCCGTGCTCGGTTGGTGGGTTGCTACATCCCGCTACAACGACCAGGCGTCGCGATGTCAATGGTGTAGCAGATGATGAGAGCGCAGTCATGCCTTTCAAGTCATACCTCGCCTTGTCCTAAAGTATTCCTTTTCATGGCCGTGAAGCGTCATCAGATCCGGTTTCAAGTCGCAGCTACATTTGTTACTTCCGGCGAACCTCGTCCTGCGCTCTGACGCTGCTTGGACCTGCGTCTTGGTCCGACTCAGGCGCTTCGCCCAGACTCCTGTGTCGTCTAAATGGACTACTGTGCTGAAACCATGCGACTTGCTGACATTACTGCTCAGGAAGCACTCTGTTTTCAGATGGGCAGTCCGACACACTCGTTTACGTCCTGCAGTGGCATTGTGCGCGTCTTCTCACACCGCTCCGCTCCCTCAGGATGTTCTCTGCAGGGACTGCATCCTGGCTTTGGGAATCTACGTCCGTTGTGGAGCTCCCATGAGGTTGACGTGAAAATTGTGTCAGGCCGACAGACAAAAGCGTATAGAGTGGCCTTTGGATTGGCGAGCAGTCTAGCTAGAGAGTCTCGACTCATGGATCTACAGCTGTATGATTGCCTGGAGCGATTATGGCTTCACTGGCATGCTGTATTGCGCTGAAGCAGATGATGAGAGCGAATGGAATTCGGGTCATCGAGCAGAAGTCCTGCTTCTCTTATACTGTATTGCTGGGTTTGGTGACAATTGCTCCACATTTCCGAACGGAGTAGTACCCTTCGAGTTGTACGTTCATCTACGAGTGCGGCAAGTACTGGGCCGACTCCGGACCGTAGAGCGACACTGACCAAATAGCACGGTATACTCAGCACTGAGGATCATCCACTACACTATATGACGAGTGTTGGAGAGGCTGCGTTTACTAGATGATGATAGCGATACTGTCGTAGTACGACAGTATCGCTCTCATCATCTACTCCTTTAACGAGTTGAACCGGAATCCTACTCCATCTCGCCAGCGGTTTGGGATGAGCCTATGGTCTCCTCCGCACTCCCAGTACAGCGTATGGCATTCTCTCATATGGATGGACGTGACAATTACTGTAGCTGGGTCCTCAGGTGAGTCAGGTCACAATCTCAGGCATAGGGGCTGAATCCCAGCAATGCAACAATTTCAATGCTCCGCAGTATTATCTGGGACTCGGAGGTCGAATAATAACGTCACAGAAGTCATGTGTTTGTCGCTCGAGCAGATGATGAGAGTAGAAGAAAGATGCCATTTCCCTCAAAATGTCGGGACACTCTTATACTGGTGCCTGTCAGAGAAGGAATGGAATCCGTGTAGGAGCAAAGATCTACAGCCCGGCTCGTCGCGTCGAAGTAACTCGGACTTGGGACGTTACTTCGGACTTCGGACTAGGACCTCGACCGTTACAGACATCCGGGACTGAACGGCGAATACTCTAGGGAACCAGTACAGTATGAAAGGACATACATCGATCCGACCACAGCTGCACACAACCGCCAGAACGCACTCATCATCTGCTATCGATTTACCTTCAGAGAAATACCCCGATGCTATCCATCCCTCCCAGAAATTAAACGTGCACACGCGACCGTGTGAGACAGCGACGCCGACAACGGTTTGACACATAACATCATGTACGGCGTTCTACGAGTGCGACAGCGATAGAGAACCGAGGTTTTATGGGGAGATACTCCGCCATAGTGAGCGGGCGGCGATTCGGATACAGTGCGAAATTGCGAATGTCCTCTTGCAGTGCCGCTTGTGGCTGAAGAATCTCCGAGCGAGGCGCAGACACGGATGAGTGCATATGCGGGGGCTAGTCCGACAAGTTAAGAACAGAGAACAGGGAGCCGTGCCGTAGACTAGCACAAGATAAAGCAGCCTTCGAAAAGATGGAGAGACGAAACAGTTGAATTCGCTCTCATCATCTGCTACGACTTCGTCGTCAGACGACCGCATCAAAACAATATGGGGCCTCAGTCCAGCGTACGTTACAAGGGTTGGTGAGGCTTAAGAAGAGAAAGCCCACGTTCTCGCCTCGCCCTTGTTAGCCTTCGTCACGGCTACGCGGCGCCGGCAATGCAAAGGACGAGAACAGAGGAGGTGCCGCCACGTCTAGAGCGCGCAATACGTATACAGAAAGAAAGTACGCGCAAAGAGGGATGCAGTATGTCGATGTCGCTTGCTGGGATGTGCGTGGACGGAATGTGGGCGGGGGCAAGCTCGTGTAGATCTGCGCGGAAAGAGCGACACCAAAGTCGACCGGCATACAGTCGACGCGCCATATGCGCTTGGAGTCTGGGCCAAAGAGCGAGATGTAGCAGGAAGGACAGCCTGCGCGGTGTGGGAGCAAGATCTTGACCGCCGCAGGGTGTCGTCACGACCCATCAGCGCCTGGCGCTAGTATCCAGCGCGTGGCCACGGCTGTTTCAGAGGCGAGTTAGACGTCGGATTGTGCGCCTGCGATAGAAGCGCGGGGAAAAAAGGAAAGAGAGCAGACGAGCGGAGATCGGACCGTGCACCGCTCTTTGCCTCTTACGCTCGCCCGCGTTCGTTCTGTATCATTGCGCTGGTCCAGAACCAGGTCCGGCAACCCTTGCGCTACTGGAGCGCTCTCGCGTGGCTGGCACCCTTGTGTTCCTGTCTTTGGTCTCGCATCCTACGAGTAGGGCGCGCGCGTGTTGACGGTCCTGCGCGCTGTACCTCGACGCTCGCTGCTACGGGCCACGTATCGACACGGCCTAACAACGCGCTAGACTATCAGAAGCTCCGTGTAGCTTTCATCCATGGTGTCGATTTGCTACTCGTCGTCGTCCGCAGTCGGTCTTCGTCGTCGATTTTCGCCGTGGGGGATGTGGCGCGACTCTTTGCGCCCCTGAATCATCGCGTCGTCGCAGAACCTGTATGATGCCGTTTAGGACGATCGCATTCATCTACATGCTGGCCCAACTTGCCTGAAGCCGTTTAACTGAGCGCGATTAAGCACGGCGAACACCCGGATATGGCTCACCGCCGACTCATGCGTATCGTCCATGGAACGGAGGATGTGGATGGCGCTTTGGAGGCAAAGTTTTTCCATTGCTTAGCAGACGATGTGCATCGAATTGAAAGACAGTATACTGTCCATGGCTTAGCGGATGATGAGGTCGGTACAGGTTTTTCTTTACTGTGACCTCACAACTGGTGCAGCTTTTATGCAATTCCGCGGTTTTGCTCCTGCCTTTGTACGTCCAGGTCTGGCACATGGTCAACCCGGTTTGCTGCTCCATATCGTCCGTCTTCGTCAACAGAGCTCGATATTCGTCCTTGCGCTCCTCGCGCGCGGGGCTGATGACGCTTGTCCCCCATTGCTATCTTCGTACCTTCCATCTGTAGTCTTCTCATCGTCACTGTGAAGTTCGCTCCGTCGCTTTTCGATTCGTGAATGCGATGCGTTGTTGTGTCTTCTTGTGTGACCAAATAAGCCTGCTCGTTGTCGACCGTACAGCAGATGATGAGAGCGCATTAGTACCTTCCATATCATTAATCGCAGTGTCCTACTGAGTTTCTTTATACATATACGGCCTCCGAATCGCCGCTTTCCGGCCACAGGTTGTCTCGTTCATCCCTCTGCACTACGACATTTTTTCGTTCGCCCCAACTTGAACCCGCACGGAGGTGATCTAGAGTTTCGTCTTATCCTTTTACTTCAGCACCGAGGAGCACTGTACCAACTTCTACGACTACACTTCCACTTCGGGTTGGTCAGCCGGAGCGCGATCCCTTTCGCTGCCTCGTACCGACACCCGAAGCTTGCTACGGTTGCTGCTTCAGCAAAGCCCTCTGCACACACGGCAATCGAACCCAATAACACCGTGCTCGCATAACGCGCTGGGACACACTGAGACTGTGTTCCGAGAGCATAGGCAATTATATATCCGGTGTGAAAACGACTTGCCAGCTGTGCCAATCAATATGTGGAGAGGATATAAGACTGCAATCACTGATATACCGTACGGTAATCGTATACAGCAGATGATGAGAGTGGGATTGACTTTACCGCCTGCGGTCCTGACGCCTTCATACCTCGCATATTCGTCCGGTTGCACATTACATACAGTCTTAGTCGGATATCGGTTCAGCGAGCCCGATTTACAAGTCATCTCCCCTTGCGTCACCACGGTGAGCGTTCCGCACCGCTACACAAATACCATGCGATCATTCCTGCGCTAACACACATGCCGAAGCCATAATCCATATAGATCCTTTACTCCGTCCACTTCGCTGCGTCCCTTGCTCTCCCGTCCCGTTCCATTCCGTGCAAAAGCACGCGTCTTCGCCGTCTCCGTCGCCGTTACGAGACCGGACTAAGTACGATAGAAAATCGACCCCTTCCCAACACGCTCGCATATCCACTCCAAAGCATACGGTTCCATCCTCGAGTACTCCTCTTCCTGAATGAGAAACATATCAATCGTCAGCGCAGTCTTATCATTCGCAGAACTAGAATGGAGGCGAAACCGAATGCTGATGTTCAGAGTTTCTTCTATGCACGTGAGCATAAGCTTTCTCTCCTTCTCGACTATTCTTGAGACAGTGGATAGAGAATCAAAGCTGAGTAGTCCTCGTGAACCTGCGCAGCGCCGTCCGACTGTCAACGATACTTCTGGAACGTCGACCGCCAGCCTGAACGCACAGTAATACGGATAGGGCCACCGGTCTGGGTCGTCTTGAAGATTTTTCTGAGCCGAAGTCCAGCCGAGAGTAAGTTCGATAGGGAAGTTCGGATGTCTGTAGGTATCTAGTGCCATGTGGAATTCGTAAGTACTTGAACAGCGGGGACAAACGACAGACGAACCATGCTGAAGCTCGCGCGTTTATATATTCGTGCCAGTGTGCGTGGTCTACTGTCGGCGAGCACCACGCCTGGAGATAGTTCTAAGACATGGCCTGCGGTGAAAGGCGCAGAGAGACTGACGAACGCGTTTCAGCCTTTGTTCTCGGCGGTTGAACAGCCAACGCCACCCCCTGACCGGCCATTCGCCCCTCCATTGTCTTACCGAGAGAAGAGCGCGCAGTGGTATCATTTACGCGTTGTATTGCGATACGAGAAGATACCGGACTGGCGATGGTGCGCAGGCGACGCGGGACTCAGAGCCAACGTCACCGCAGAGTGAGTTAAGCCAGTCTTTTGCAGTAAACAGAACAGTCACAGACCCGGTGTACCATCGCTCGGGCCCACGTCTTCTGAGAAGAGATGGTGCAGATCGAACATGCGGAGGTCGGGACAAGATTCCGCGGGTCCTTGCACAGGCGCGCGATACACACCGTGGCGCAGATCGTGAAAGAAGGAGCACGATGCAGCGGGCGTCAACCCCAAATAAACTTCCGCACGCGCCTGTCGCCACCCTGGCCAGAGATATCGAGAGTCTTGCCAACCGAGGCGCGCAGAAGACAACGCGAGCGCGCAAAGTGCAGCGCGGCGCCGTCCCGACGAAAAAAGACAGTACCCGACGCAGCCATGGCCAAAACGATGTATGCACGGATACAGATGTACCCGCACCAGCTTAGGCGTTCTGGTCGTACTGTCGCGATTCAGAGATCAGACGTGGAAGACGAACCGGAGAAGAAGAGCGCCAAGCGGAGATCGGACGGCTTTCCGTTCTTTCCCTTCGACCACCACGTCGTCCAACCTGAAGCTGTCTGTCCGCTCGCGCACCGCTCACAGTGTCTTAACAACACAGCGCCGCGGTGCCGGCGCCCGTCGGCGCCTAGCTGACTCGTCGGTCGCGCGATATCCGCGGTCTGGTCCATGCAGTTCATTGCGCATCTCTTGGCTCTTCCAGTTCCACTGCTATCGACCCAGATATCTCGCGGTACATTACATGGGCTCCGTTCGGCTCCCACTATTTGATCTTGTGTCTCTGCTCGGTTGCGCCTTCGCAAATCCTCGTTCGAGCTTCGGCGGTGGAAACACAGGGACGTCGACTTGATGCGCTCGTCACGACAGAACGGATATGCACCGGCTCAAACATGGTACTTGTTTTGACACACTGACGCCGTCATGATTCCCTATTTCGTCGTATGGGACACTGTCCTGCTGTCTTGCACCGCGCGCTCACCGAGGAGGTCATGTCTTCAGTATACGTTGCGTTCTCCACGCGCCTTTGAAAACCATCGGCGAACGAATATACTTCCTCGTCCGCACTCTCGCTGTTCTTTGAATCACGTCTTCTGAGTCGCTTCTGATACGGACGGCGGCATATCACACCTAGTCACACTGTTGGTCCGCGCATGAGCTCTAGGAAGACGTTAACCGTCGATTTGCTTGCAGTAAATGGATCATAGTCGCACTGTAGGACGTTCCAGGGAGATCTGCAATCTCGTAGCTCAATATCGCTCAATGGTGACAGTAGAGACTATTTCTGTAGCATCGGCAGCAGATGATGAGAGTGGGAGAGCACACTACCATGTGCAAGCCGCGCTATCCTCTACGCTTTATACAACTTCTGTCCTTGCTTTCACTCGTCTAGTCCGCGGCAGGGACGAGAGGTCCTGACATATCTGACACTCCGCTTACTCGGCGAGATGGCCTTGACGGTACAGGATCCGAGAAGGACTGGCGACGTCGATAGATAAATTGAGCTAACGTGGGAGAAAAGCACCTCTAGCACTATCAATCACTCTCATCATCTGCTATATCCCAATTGTCACGCTTTCTGCGACTCCATGGTCACAGCAAAACCTTGCCCGTTCACACCTAGCACTTACACGCCTCACTGTACAATCCCCGAAGCTGTATCGCCGCTCCTTGTGCATAGTAAAGTTGGACAGGCGTCGCATTGCTGATGATCTGGACTTGCTGTAGCTTTCAGTGTCATGTGCTGCACGTACACATACGGGTGTGAGTTGAAGCGAATGGTGCATTGCCTGAAGATTGCAAAAAGCAGATGATGAGAGCGAAATATGGAAGTACTGGTCATTTCGCAGGCATCCGGGTGTCCTTTATAGTATGTATAAAATGCACCCGTTTACTCTACTCTTCGCATTTGGTGCGAGACGCAGGGAACAATGTAGGACGCTCTGAGTTGGACTGTAGCCTCACATCATAGCATTGTAGCGCATATCAACTGAATTTGAATCTCAAAGCTACGGATTTCGTGACTTCGTCATCTACCGGCCAGTGACGCGCGAATCCGCTCGAGCCACATGTAGCACCGTAGGCCTCAAAGCCGTGTATCCCCAGACAGGTGAGAGTCGGGCTAGATACTGTGGTACAGGGGTTGAACCACGTACGAGACTGCTGCTGATAAAATGACTGGAGCACGTCACAAGCCGGACCCAACCTCTGCCTTTGAAGAGTATAAAAGCCAGCCTAAAGCAAAGTGGAACAGTCCAACCCGCTCTCCTCATCTGCTCAACAATGCCGTCAGAGGTCAATGCATTCTTTACACCCGATCCGCGCCGGTCTGTGCTGGCCACACTGCTACCGACGAGCGATTTACCGCAGCGGATCCATGGTGGGGCACAAAAACGCGGCACGGACGGAGACTGATTAACCAGCGCCCGGACGCGACAGGGACGATGCACGGGAAGTAGAAGATCCCTGGCACAGAGGGCCGTAATAAACGTAGGCGCGAGATTTGGCGTAAAGGGGCCATAGAGATAGACGCCGTCGCCAATAGTTCGTGAGTGCGCATGGACCCGCACTAGCAGCACGCGAGGCTCGAGCAACGGCGAGGGCACTTGGAGGCCGCACAAGGAGACGGGGCCAGATATGACCATTTCTGCCGAGTCGTGGTGCGCGCTTGGCGGGGTCCAAGTGAAGCAGAGAATAAAGCGATGCATACGGCAAGCGCACGACGACCTGACCAGGCACCAGTAAAATTGCGGGAAAAGAGAGGACGATGCGCGCGAGTTATGCCCATATCGACCGGCATTCAGCAGAGACGTCGTAGCGCGCGATGACCAAGGGGTGGGCGAAAAAAAAATTCTGTACGGCATGCCGAAAATTCTGTTAGCCTTTTGGCCCGACCCCCCCTCCCCCCTTCGGCAGCTTCCGAACGTTCCGGTAAATCCGTTTGCATCCGAGACTAAATTTTCCCGTCCAGATGGCAACCTATCATGTAATGATGCACTTATATAGCTATTACACATTTTTTGAGACCGTACAATGCCTGGTAGACCGAATGCACGCTGTGTTTCTCATTCAGAAGAACACGCGGAAGCAACTGTACTGCAACTGTCAATGCTGTCATTACGTCAGCCGCACGTGCACGCCTCGTCCTCGCAAGTCCTCGCCGGGCAGACTCGAGAAAAGCCAATGTTGCAAATGATGGGCTGTAGAAGTAGTTTTTACTGAAATCAATGCAGACTCCACGTGCTAAGTATTGCTATAAGGGTCGGTTTGACTGTACTTGTGCACCTGCATCAGGATGCAGACGTGCTCAGCCTTCCCTAGGGTGGGTAGAGGGAAGACAAGGAGGCTCAGTATGTGTCATCGAGTTTTTTGTGGGTCTACACCAAGTCCAGTGTAACTCATCACCGTGTTTAGCCCGTTATACATGAAATCACGTCCAAGGCCACCTCGGGCTGCGATTTCTAGCCCATCTGGGGGTCTGCCACTTGACAATAGTCATGGAGAATCGTTCATAGTATCAGATATTTAATTTATGTGAGAGAATAAAAAAATTCTGTTAGGCCGAATCCTGGACCCACCCCCCACCCGGGTGCTGTACGGCGCTTAGCAAGCGCCTACCCCTTGGCGATGACCAGAGTCCAGATACTCCAATTATTCAAGCACCGAGTGCCATACAACGACCTGCGGACCGTGCTCCACGAGGACGGTTCTCCGGCTCGGAACGAGAATAAATGGATTCGATGGGACGAGCGGGAGACGCGGGGTCGTCAATGTAGGCTATCGGCCCATCCGGTATGCTAGCGCCAGCGCCAGCACCGGCAACTGTATGGGCGCGTAAGATAGCGCCGACGAGGATGGTAAGAGGAAAGAGGCGAATGAGCGGAGATCGGACCGGCGTCCGCTCCTTGCCTCTTGCTCTCGTCCGACTTCGCCTGTGTGCTCGCTTCTTTCCCAGAGCGTCTGACCAGGCGCTCGCGACCAGGAACGTCCATGCGCGTTGTTGGCGCCAGTGCTTCTGTTATTTCGTGCGTCGTCGGTCTCTGTGCCGTTCATACTCGCGTCCCTCGCTCCGAGTCGCCCAGCTCTAAGCCCACAAGACTGCGCGCCTAGAACGACCAGAACTGAGCGCGTTATTATTCTTGAGTGGCTGGAACGCGCTCCTGTTCAATACCTCTGGTCCGCAGCCCGTCGTCGTCAACCGCTGGCGCTGAAAAAATCGTCTTTGTCCGGAGTGGCACGACGCCCGCGCTCACTTCGAGCGGACACGCATCGCGGTGTAAGAAGAGAAGGAGATACCTGTGATTCCCTCCCACCGCGTCTGCGCCCTCAAATCGTCCCGTTCCGCGCCACTTAACGTGGTCTTCCCGTTTTCCTACCTTCTGTGACTGTCCCGGCTCGTCATTGGTAGGAAGGATGGTCATGGTTGAAGGTATGGTGTGCAGGAGGAAAGCAGATGATGAGTGCGCATCACGATGCTCTACTTCTCGGTCCCAAGTCGTGTCTTATAGCTCATATCCGGGGTCTGGTTGCCACTAGTTTGGGAAGATCGTCGCCCACAGTCAGAGCAGTTGGAGCAAACTTGTCCAACTGGCTAGATCCCGGGCGCAGAGTTCAATTTCTGGTGATCTAGTCTCGTTCAGTACACGCAGCCCGATGCAGATGATACACCTCCGAGTCATCTAGTAGTTTCTCCATTGTACCTCAACCCTTTGGCATATGCATCTCTACGCAGCCTTCGGCGTTATTCTCACTATGTATATGGCCACGCACAGAACTGTGCGAATGAGTAGCAGATGATGAGAGCGGGGATGCCTGAGCCTTCCGGAATTTGGCAGGAGCTTTATACGCAATCTCTCTATTGCCTCCTCCTCGTCAGCTGCGAACATCGTTGCCACCAGAGGCATGACAATGAATGATTCAAACGCAAGCATCTACTTTCACGACCGGACTGAACATCCGTTCAGAGCCCAATCGACTCGCAATTTCCGCATTCATTCGAGGGCTTCCAAGCTTCAATCCTGGAGAGGAGCCTTGTTGTATGCGATAGCCTGATGTCACGATGAGTCCTTCGCATGGCCTTACTGTAGGGCACTGATGAGCAGATGACAAGGACGAAACGGTGGCGCTTTTGAGGACGCGTCAGTTCGTTATTTAAGCATATGAGATCTAGATAGCTTAGAGGTCCGGACCGTTCGCTACGCTCCCTGCTGTATTAACGTCGCACCCGATCGACCGGGGCAGTTTCGAAACAATGTGGTACAGTACGTGCAGCCGTAAAGTTCTAGCTCTTCCCGATTCGCGCAGCTGACTCCAGGGAATGATACTTTCCAGTTTGCTCTCCTGTTTCAACACTCAACCTGGCAGTAAATCGTTCTGCTGTCGTGGAAGTCTGATGAATCGCATTTTCAAGTGTCGGATCACTTTCGGATCACAGAGCACATGAGAGTAAAACCTTCATCTTTGCAAATTGTCCGCATTTATCTAGCAGATGACGAGAGCGGCATATCTAACTCGAGGGATGGCGGACCTTTCATCCAAGAAAAGACGCCTATTCATATACCACAGACGCGGCCGACTACGGACTGGAGTTCTGACGACAGGGAGGCCAGGCTGTCTCCCCACATTGTGATTCGTGCCGCTGCACCGAGGGATCACGCTGAGTCTGGGAATTGGTCCCTGCCGATTCCGGCAAGACGCAGACGAGGCGAAGACTTGGCGAGCGCTTCTATAGTCCATGTCTTGAAGCATGCCACGTCCTACTCGTCAGGAAGGCCCGAATGATGAATCTGACAACGACCTCCGCCTGAAGTTCCGCCGACTGCGAGACCTCCATGGGTTTGCGCGGCAATGTAAGACTGGGGTAGGTAGGTAGGTACACGGTATAGGTCCAGACGCTTGCGCGTCGAACACCGGTTTCCAAGGGCCGGATGACGGAGGTAGAATCCTCATCCCCTTAGTGCGTCTATTACGACCTCCACGATCGCTGAAGCGATGACGACTACTAGGGCACGGAATGAAGACCTGGGACAGAACTGTATTATCCGACGCGCACGATGCGATGTTGAGGTCAGACGGAATCTGATCGCCACGAGGTAGCAGATGATGAGAGGAGAGCGAGTAGATTGCACAACGGTACCATTGTTTTATGCTCTCTGGGTAAACGGGTGCGATACCAAGGTCGACGTGCCGAGTAACAGGCGCGCAGTCAGCACGGTCACACTGTGTGACTTAGCCCTATGGCGTCAGTGTGGACGACGATTGTCCAACTGAGCCGCGCGGGCGTCCAACGACACTAATAGGACATCCTGCGGTAAGCGACAACCGACGGGTGCGACGGGCAGCAAAGGACAAGGATACGAGCACATCCACGACGATAACAATGCCCATTATCCGTCAAAGTCGCGCTTTGGTCGCCAGATGGACTGCGCTCAGCGACGACTGTTGACAGAGTCCGACACTTGCGCGCAGAACGATATGCCATGCGCCGTCAACGGTCCAAACGTCGACGTCAAGGGGCGCAAGAGATACAGTATTGCAGCGCGCGGTAGGTATAGATCACCGTCGAAAGGTCACAGGTGTAGCACCGCCGGTGCCAACTTGAGAGCGTGCGAGTCCGTACGTGACGTCATGAGCAGCGCACGCGCTGAGGCGGTATGCGCAGAAAGGCACACGCTTTAGTGCAGACGGATATCAGCCCCCCGCAGAGCAGGCATAGCGAGACGAGCATTTGCGGAGCGCGCTCACGTACGCGCCGGGGTGACATTATAGGCATATAGCATAGTCATCGTTTGTGCTGCGTCCTCAAGATCCCACGCCCAATGCGAGAGCTAGTCGGTGTCGGAACGTCGGCGCGCGGCGTGGAAGAACGGACGAGGAAAAGGTTGGTTGGGCGGAGGCTGCGGAGTTCGGACCGTCTTCCGCTTCTTGTCTCTCGCCGCCACCATGCCGTCTTGACTGCACCCAGTGCCACTCTATCGTTTTTACGAGTCGTTCGTGTCTCATGGCGTCAATGAGGACAATACAACGTTCGACAGGAAGCGTGACTGCCTATCAGCAGATGATGAGGGCGATAAAGTGATCTCTACGTATCCTGATTTACCCTCGGATTTGGGATATACTTCGTCCAGACTGGTCCCGCGATCCCTCTCGTCTGCTCCATCCTAGCCCCTTCTTCTACTTCGAATTCTCGCGGCGCTCTCTGTTGCTCGACAGCTCGAGCGTCAACGGACACTGGGTACGAGATAATCTGCCCAGGAAATGCTGGAGCGTGGCTCGTATGACTCGCCCCATTGACATCTCGGTGTGTGGCGTGTCCTTGTGGGTCTTCCCTTCTGCTGTTGTCTCTGATCTGCGTGCATTTTGGACGGGCCTGTGCGCGTTTCAGACTCGTCTAGATCAGCATACATCGTGAGGCAGAAAATGTGAAGATCTTTTCCTAGCAGATGATGAGGGCGACTAGTTGCCTCACGTTTTGCTCAGTAGTCGGTCTACCTGCAGGCGCCCTTATACCTCTGACAGTGTAACCTGTCTTCGCTTAACCCTAGTCTGTCAACGAGCTCCCTATTGTTCTTCTCTCCCCCCTTTGACCAACACCCGCTGAACCGCAACCCCTCCTTGTGTTTCATGGGCGGCGCTCAAACGACCAATCGCGCGGAGCGGCATGTCGGGTCCCTCGTTCAAAATGTACGATTCGGATGCCGATCTGTCAGGCCTGATCGCCGCTTGCGAATACGCTGGGGTCTTTCTGTTCGTGAGAACAATTGCGTAGCAGATGATGAGAGCAGTTTCATGATGGGCGCTATACTGTACCTTCAATCTCGAGGGTGCTTTATATATTCATCTAACTTGCCGAATCGTCGAATTCATAACGGCCGAAACAGCGATGCACTTTACTCGTCAGGAAAGCATGCCGGCGAATACGCTTCTGCGGTGCTATCGGCCTGTGACGTTCTATGAGACGCGACGCACGTGTGTGTTGCATGGAGACGCGAAGACCGCCAATGAAGGTCCTGCTAGTCGTGATCTGTACCATTGCTAGCGTTTTTGCGAAGAAGCTTGCTGCGGGGTAGCGTTAATACGTGGTCCTTTCAGTTCTTGTAGTCGTGGTGGACTCAAGAGGAGAGCAGGAATTCATTTGATAAGACGAGGAGGGGGAGGCTCTCACTCTTGACATTACTCTCGGTGCTATGGTGATGAAAACGCGCGGTGACAGCTCCCTCATGCCTCCTAGCTAACGACGGGTGCAAAGTCTGTACTTGTGTGGATCTTCACAACAACCGAGTTGTGCCGTAACGTCCTCCCAGAGAGCACATCTTGTAGAACGGACCTGACGGCATAAACCATCCGTCGAAAACTGTGAGACGTGCTCAGAGACACAGCCGTGCGAAGCGCAGAGAACCCATTCGGCCAGTCGAATGGTATGCTGTACGCAACTCTCGAGCGAAGGTGTAACAATAGATGTACCAGCAGATGATGGGAGCGCGCGAAGATTCGTGAAGCTCGATAAAGGAGAAAGGGAGTATATATAGGGAGGGCTTCGGATAATGAGCGAACACAGCAGCCAAAGTTCGGACTGTGCGGTGCGGTACGACTGTTTCGCCTACGTGTCACGATGATAGTTGCCCCTGCAGTCCTCGGAGCTATAGAACGGTCCGACTGTCGGCTTTCGCGAGACGTACGGATTCGGGAATCAGGCCGTTCAGCCAACAGAAGCTTCCCAGTGAAGAACTCGACCGGGGAGTTTGTATGACGGTAAAACAGATGATGAGAGCGATATATCTAATCTTGTAATCGTCAGTCCTTAGGCGTGGAGATTTATACCAGGCTTAGTCGGAGACTGGACCGAACACACCGACTACGGGCAGGAAGTACGCACCCCGGGGGAGTGTTGCACCCACCCTTCTCACTCGTAATGGTGAGTGTGGACCCGAAGGTATGCAGGTTTGCACTCGATAATACTGGACAGAGCACTACAACCACGAAGGTGGGTCCTGTAACCGCTGAAGGATGGATGCCGGGAATTATATTACTGTTCGACAGGTCGACGGACGGGCATGGCGCACAATTCAGCAGATGACGGGAGGTGTTAGATTCTCACTAGATTAGCTTTCGCAGAGGTATCCTTTATACTAGACGAGTTCCATAAGCGAGGTACGCCCTTTGACCCGAGAGTGAGACCGAGGGGTGCCAAATATGTATGCAGCGATAGGAAAGGGCAATAACGAGTGCACGCCGGACGCCGGTTGCTTTACGGTGTCTCCAATGGCACGCGCGAATAGGTTCAGTAGCAAGCTGGCAAGCTGACAAGACGCAGGGATTCGATAAAAGAGGGAAACCGACAGATTGCGGGCACCAGAGGGTGAGCCACCGACATCGGGTTGGCGCAGTCCGCAGTAACACCAGCCTGGACGAGTGAAGAGTCCAAATGCGTGGAAAAGGAATAGTATTCTGTACGTCAGTGAGCACAAGACAGCAGCCTGCGCGCAGCGCGACGCGAAAAATCGCGCGCTCCAGATTAGTTCTGCAGGAAGGGGCCAAGACAGGAGAAGCGAGACGAACAGCTGGGCAAGAAGGGTCTGGCAAGTCAAACGCCGGAGGAAAGGACGCGGTTGCAAGACCGCGCTCGACGGCAAGAGGCAAAGAGCGGAGTGGCGGTCCGAGCTCCGCTTTTCTTTCTCTTTCTCGTCACCACCGCCAGGTTACCTGCGCCATCCGCTTCTACACATTTGCCCTTCGCTCGGCGTCTCGCGCAACATCTGAGGTCGTGCGCACCTACGTCAAAGTCCAGATTCTGAAACCGGTCTCGGATATCACTGACGGCCTGACGCGTATTGTTGCGCCGCTCTTGTCCCCGTCGCGGTCTCTATTCACTCCAATGACAGACACCGTGGCGCATCGCGGTTCACGCTGGTCCTGCCGTCAGCGAAGTCGAGTGTCGCCGCCACCACCGATCGTGGGTCGGATATTCCGCGGCGCGCTGTCGGTCCCGATCTCCATCGTATACATAAGCCTGGAAGTGCAGGCGCCACAACTGTAGGACTGTTCGAGATGCTGCCTACTCTCTTTGCTGTCGTCCTCGTCGCTGCTCAGGTCTGGGCTTCCACGCCGTCAACACTCTCCTGCAAACCCGTCTCGCCCGGTTACCTCGTGCTTGAAGCGTCGTCCTACGACTATTACCGGCGCAGCGGTCTTGGACCCGCCTTGACCTCGCACGACAAATCGAATGACTCGTTCATCACGACCGCTTCCCCGTATCCGCGCTTCACGCTCGAGACCTGCAACTCGACCTACATGGGTTTCCCACCAAGCATCGCGAACGGGCGGTGGAAATTGGATGGGAAATGTATCACAGCGGAGAGCGATGGCGCACTCGCCTTGAAGAAATGTACAACGAAGGATGATAAGGGGCTGTTAAGCCAATTCTTCGTACGTCCTGTGTTTATTGCTTACTGTGCGCCGAAGCGGTATCTGATGCTGCGATAGAGCACGTCGTTAACTGCGACTGGTAACTCTACAGCCCGGGGTTCCCGCACGCAGCTCATCGGATACAGAGCCAACGAAACGTGAGTTTGTTGCCCCGCATCCGTACCGTTTCAGCATCTCACAATCATGCAGCGCGATAGATCTGTACACCACGATCTCTCGCCATAACAGAACCGACATAATTAGCCGTATGTCGATCATCTTCGTCAATCGCGAGTAGCTGTCTAACGGCGAGTGCAGAGACAGTCACGCCCCCGCCAAACACCGGGCATCGCGGTCCGCCGAATTATACGTACCACATATTGTTCTACCAACCCTCTAAGGACGGTCGGCGTCCGTTTGGCCCAGGCGCCTAATATTAGGGTATCCATCATGTTCTGTACGGCGGAAGGTCCTCCGAACAATGCGTATAGAATCTAGCCCTACATCCGCATATCGACAGAATGCACAGCAGTCTGAGGAGAGTGTGATCGAAGACGCGTACATTCCATGTCTCCATATTTGTAGATGTGGGTGTAGCAGATGACGAAAGCGATTTCTCCAGTATAAGTGTCGATAGTACGAGGTTTTATACAGCGCAACACTGAGCCGATTTCCACGTCGCGGCTTGTTTACATAACTAAGAGGTCCATATTCGGTTCCTTTTCCCGAAGTTCCGATGGACTGCCCTTACTCTTAGACGCGTGTCGGGCTGGACGTGCCTTCTCTACTGCCGCTTCGAAGTTGTGGAACTTCCTCATAACGGCATCCTTGAACGACAATCTCCTGAGTGCGGTACTGGCAGGGATGCCTCAGGTGGAAATGGCAGTCGATCCGCCGTCTTTCCGTTCGTTGAACTTCCGAATCTAATTGGACGACTGGTTACAGATTGCCAGTACCCGTCCTGTAAGCGCCGAAGAAGCAGATGATGAGTGCGGTTTGGTACAGCACTTCGGCAGCATACATCTCGTAGGGCTTTATACGCGAACGCAGGATAGAGTCCGAGTTATTACGGTGCTAATAGGACAAGTAGGCTTGGACAAGAGGCACCGTTACTCAAAGACACTTGTTCATATCGTACCAACAGAGGCAGTTTCCTACTAAAAAGTGGGGCAAAAGTAGTAAGTAATCTTTTCCTGATCCCTGCATACTCTCCATCTTCAGAATTGATGCAGCAGTAGAGCTTTTATGGATTTGGTGTCGCGCATTGACATGCCCATAGAGGATAACGAGGGCGGTGTGAACGAACGTATAGTAGATGTTGAATGCGGTGTTCTGGAGTGAACAATCTCAGTTGGAGAGGGTATGCTTGGTTTTTTTATAAGCCGGTCACCCAGACCCGGCACCCGCCCCGATGGTTGCCGTTCGGATTCACGGCACACACGGAGCACGGGATCGCAGTATACATTCAACTTCAATCCAGACCTGGGACAGGACTAACGTGCGCGTGTCATGTTCTTGTTCTCCCTATCTGCATCGTAAACGTTTCACGGGATCGGGCACAGCAACCGGAAGCCCCCATCCCAATTTGATTCGTGGGAGAGCAGAGTGAGGCAAGCGAAGTAGCAGATGACGAGTACGGAGGAGATTGGGATTGAAGTACAGCAGATCTGCTTTGCCTCTCTCTATATGTAGACTTCCCCAATGACTGTACGGCGCTCGGTAGGCTTACCGTCCGTCCCTAGGATTGCTTGCCGCCCGGACACCGTAACAAACGTGCACTGCGCAACGCTGGTCGGCTGTGGTACATGCACAACTAAAATGCGACAGGCAGACAGAGAATGCAGAGCAGATGACTGGACATCGCAGCCAAAGGCGCACAGGATTCGTGCGCGGACGTCGAGTGGGAGAGCGGGGTGCGCCAGTGGCCACAGAAAGCTGGACAATGTAGAAGCTGCTTGGCGTCCAGACCTTTGATGCCAAGGGCTTAAAGCTAGATTGCTGCAGCATGCCGATACGCGAGGACGCAAAGTCACGTCGTCAGAAACGAGGCTAGTGCCCGTAGAATGCGCAACTACAGCAAGGGGCACGCGCACAGCAGTCGCCGATGGACGATGGCGGGAAATTGACACAGGAATCAAAGTCGACCTGGCTACAGACGATGAGGAACGGTGCAGTACAGTTTCAGTTCGATGCGCGCCATCGTGACAAAACTCGGGAAAGCTCGAGAAGGATGACGACCGTCGGCCAACAGTGACCCAGGAGCAGCGCCATACAGCGGTGCCAGATAGCGCATATAAAGTCAGATAGTGAGTGGCGGCTTCGTCATGCGTGAGCCAAGCGAAGCACGAAAAACCTACGATTCTCGAAAAAAGGAACAAGCCAGGCACGGCAATCTCCGCACCTTTCCTCCTGACCGCATCGTTTCGTCGCTCTTGGCCGCAGTCTGGCCTAACCATCCCGATACTGCTTCCTCGGCACACACTCTTGCTATTGCTCGAACGCCTGAAGCCTATCGGCCAGGATCGGCGGCGCCGTCGGTACAGATGCAACGCAACATATCCGTCGCCTGCAACTCCCTACCTTAGTTGACGGAAATGTTGTGCACACTCGCTGGCGCTACTCACCCTCGCTGGTACCTTACCCAACATGTGTATGTCTCAGTTTCCTCACCGGTTTGTCACTTCTGACGGTCAAATTCCTATCATCGTCCGCTCCCCGCATCCTCTACGACTTGGTTCAACAGCTCACCGCACATCGCGTCATTGTTTCTATAACAGTGTACCAGTCGAAGAGGTCTGCTCGGACAATCGTGCGATCACAGGCGATGGGTCGCTCGTGCTGTGGCCGAGAACAGCGAGGGGTTGAACTGCTGATATGAAGTTCCTCCGCTCGTCTCGTCTGTCCTTGCTTCCTTCCGTTCAACTGCGTTCAACTTCCATTGCGCTTCTCCGTCCACAGCCACTTCTTCTTTTCATTTCATTCCTTCCTCCACATTCGCGCCGACGTTGCGCCCACGCGGCCCATTTTCATCGCTCCACATCGACTGTCCCGTGACCACGGGCGAGGCGACGTGGACCGTGATGGCAGATGTTGCCGTGTGGTTGAGACGCTGGCCCAAGGTCCTCTAGATCTCGCACTCTCGCTATCTCTTTTCCCGGACGCGCCCCGCCGTCCCTTCACGATTTAAACGTCTCGTGCCGTTCCTTTCCATGCGACGCCGAGTCATTGCCATTTCTTTGTCCCCCGTCATTCCTTCCACTTTCTCGCCGACGTCGCGCGCACGCGGAGATCTGTTGCCCCATTACATCGCGTATTGAGTGCCACTCACTGAGTGCTCGAGGCATGGGTGGCAATACGAATCCGTGTGCTCTCGATGTTGACATTGTCATTCCGTTGCTTTCTCCTAATCCTGTGGTTATTTCTATTACCGTTGGGTTGGTAACACCGAAACGCCGCGTGGTCGCCACAGTGTTATTGGCGTTGCTTCTTCTACCACACGTTTCTTGTCCTCGCGCTTCAAAAGGATCACATCGCTCCTTCATCCTCGTGCCGTTTCTTTCCGTGCGAGTTGAGCAACACTCCGAATCGTCACCACTTAATGGTCGTCTCTGTCCTCCCAATTCGCACACGTCCTCGCCTGCTCACTGGCACGCGACGTCAAATGGTTAGACCGAGTGCCGGGTGTTCGAGACGTTATCATCCCCTCGTTCTCCGAACGCGCGCGGTCTCTTCCCGGCATCGTTACGTCGCTCATTCTTCCCGCTGGGATAGCATTACGGCACTTCAAGTTCCACGTTCTTGCCGACATTGCGCGCACGCGGCGCCTTTGTTCGCTGTGTCACCTCACGTGTTCAGTGGCGCTTATTGAGTGCTCGAGGTCGCACAGTTGACTGGCACTGTGTGCTTTCAAAGTTGGCTCTTTCATTCCGTCCTCCTATTTCACTTTTTCTTGCAAAGGTCCGACACCCGCGCCCGCATTCGGCGCGCGGTATGTCAGAAATTCTTTCTAATCGTATGTTTCATTCGCTATCTTTCCCCCTTCCCTCGGACGGTGAATCTAGACCTTTCGTCGCGTCTCTATCATCGTCTCGTTTGTCTTTTGCTCACACTGGCCCCGTGTTGTCCTCGTGTAGCGGCAACTCGTGTAACTCGCCTCTTTGTAGCCCTCCTTTGCAACTAGTGGTATTATAAAGTGCGTCTCCAACTCGCCCAAGTTCCCGCTCTAGTCGGTCCGATATCCTCCCCTATACGATAAAGTTCGTTGTTGCCTGTCGCTGCACATCGTCGTAGCGGTGCAGCTGTGACCTGCAGGTCAGGTCTCAATGCAGAGGGTGTTGTAAGTCTGAGCGCAGGAAGAAGCAGATGATGAGTGCGAATGTTGGCTACAGTACTCCTGCTCCGAAAAATGATCTCGCTAGTTTTTATACGGTACGGGGACTCCTCCGGAAACAATTTCAGGTGGGGACGAGTAGGTAGCGGCGAACCCGGATGCGTCTTACATGTGAGGCGTCACGACAATATGCACGCCAGGAGGCGGATTGAAAACCGCAGACTGCATACCGATTCGATCCCGCTCACGCTTTATCATAAGGGCGCATTTACCCATGCCACGAAGCTCTGTAGGAAAATCTGCCTCCCAGCGGTCTTAACTATCACAGATCTCTGTCCGGTGCGATACTATTACTTGAAGTAGACGATGGGCGCACTCGGACCCGTGAGTGATCAGATTCGCAACCCATCCTATCGCATACGATGTCCATTGAGCGTTGTGTTCCACCCTATTCATGAAACCATCCGCCGAATGTGACTATGGGCCTGACGGGATCCATAGAGCAGATGATGAGAGCGATGACAATGTACGACAGTCTAGCACCCGTCTACTATTTATATGGAAAAATGCTGCCCCTAATTCCCTTGCGTCGCAGTTAGAGATGATTCATCGGGAAGTGCGCTATATGACACTACCTTCGGCGTAGCGCGCAGAGCGTGGCAGTTCGCAGGATCACAGATTGGCCTGAAGGTAAGGAAAGGCCTGGGTATGCGCAAAACGGGATCTCGACGGAATATTACAATTTCCGTGAACCGAAGCGCAAAGTCTGACAGCCTAAATCTTCACTAGATTCTCGACTATTCGCACTACTGACAGTCGGGGTTGGCGGGAAGCGTGGATAACGAGGAGTTGGCGAATTAATTGTGAAATGATGTCACCTCGCTCACTAGAGGGAACGCCTTTCCAAGCAATATGTATAGGCCATTCCAGCTGTCCTTACGCCATCGCCTCGCTTGCGAGTGCACAAATGCAACCAATTATACCATAGACGAGGTCCCCAGTGAGCAGCATATCAGAAGATGATGAGAGCGACGGTGTGGGCAGTCAACTGGCGTGGGTCGATTATATACCTGCGTGCAGTGCTCGGAGTGCGGAAGAGAAAAGGGACCTCTGCCGGTCAATCCGCAACAGGCAGACGTACAAGCTGTGATACGTCAAGGGTATAGCAGAGCGTTCGAGAGAGCGTCCTAAAGCGGCTCGTGGTTCGCCCAATTATCATCGTCTCAAATCAGGCCAGTGGCAGCCTGCGCCAACATTGTAAACCGCGGGAGCGCGCTCGGTTATTAGATTGCGCGTATATAGTAGGCAGATGCCTGTATCAGGACGGCTCGAGCCCAGTGTAGGTGACGCATGCGTGCGGCCGTAGACTGCCCAGAGCGCACCGCCGTGCGAGTCGGATGACCTTGGCCGGCAACGCGAGAACCAGTAAAGACGCGCAGGGCACGGATACTTCGTCGAAGTGCCTAGTAGAGCACTAGAGCACAAGGGCGTAGTTCCGTTGCTGCACAGACGCGTTGTAGCCGTCCAGAGGTACGCTTAAGCCGGGAGCCGCCACGCCATATCTACACAGCGCGAGCGCAAGCAGTAGACCATGGCGTCGTGACGAGTGTACACAACCAGTACATTACGGCCCGCGGCTCCTCAGAATTTGGCGCGACGAGGGCAGGAAGAGAGGGGAAAGCGGAGCTCGGACCGTCTTCCGCTCTTTGCCTCCTGCCTTCATCTCGTGCAGCCCAACATCCGCGCGCGCAGACACCGAGTACAACGTTTCCCGCACGCGTTACGTCCTGCTTTCTTGAACTGTCCTACGATACTGCTCTATGACTTTTGCTCGCGCTGGTCCCACCGTGCTGCGAATCTCTGCTCTGCTGCCTGCGTCTGCGCCTGCAGCTCGGGTTACGCGTCCATTTACCCGCCTATGGCTCTGGAACTATAGACCTGTGTGGAACGCCAACCTTCAATGTATGGATTGGATGAGTGTGCAGCTGAAATGTGCTTAGCAGATGATGTGAGCGACTTCTGGCCTGGTGTGCTCGACACTCGAGCTCGCTATTTCGTTTTATACTCAACGCACCGGATCGATGGTATACTACGCCTCGTGCACTGTAGCCTCGCGCCCGCGAATACTCTATGTCTTGACGAGAGCGGACGCTCGGTCCGCACCCCAACATCGCATGTTGTCAACTCAGACAACAGAGTGGACTCGCATTGCACATTGGAGCGAGTGCGATATCAACGATCCCAGAGAGTAGGTTGGTCATAAATTGCGCTGAAGTCTATTCTGTAGCAGATAATGAGTGCGGAGGTCTACAATGCGCTACTCTCTTTACTGTCGGTATCTTATAGCGTCTTGTTCTCTCCACACTGGGCCGCACGCCCGGAATGAACCATATTTCGCCAACAAATTCGTAAGCTGCACACCGGGATCGCGCAAGAGGTTGGTGTCGGACCCGTATCTGACCCGCGGATGGGTCGCTTCCTTTCCCTGGACCACGTTCTGTCGCAGCCAACAGCAGTTCCCCTTGATCCCGTTCTAACTACAGGCTACAGCTGCTTTACGAGACTGCTGCCCACTTCTAGTGACGCGGAACAAGTTCGGGACCCCTGTTCAACCGTACACGTCACCCGCGCGATGGGTGGAACCATCGTTCAATCTTGGGACCGCATTGGCAATAACAAAGTTCTCTTTGCGTGCGGACGGCCAACTTGTACGTCTTGGTCGCGTCAGGTGGACAGTGGTGAGCGTTATTCACGGAAGATGTGAACCACGTGTCTATGATCCTCGTCAACTTCAATAAGAGTACGGTCCTATGACATGCATCGGTCAATTTCCTGCTCGTGGCGGTACCAGCACCAGAGTCGACTGAGTCAGTGCCCTATTCGACACCACCACTCCCTTTCGCAGGCTTGACCTCCATGGGTTCTTGGTATAACTCACGTGTAACGCGCTATTACCATGAACGAATGGAATTCTGTCCTCGCAGATCTGTGGGACCCAAGTAGCAGATGATGAGATTGGTGTGCAGATGACACGCCATTCCTCATGTGACGAGGGTTTACTTAAATACTGTGGTAGTGCTCGGAGACGCGGCCCGTCCATAAAAGAACCGTACACTATCGCTCTACATGAGATGTATGTTGCTTCTGGCAGTGCGGACGGCGGGCCGTCTGTAGTCATGCTTCGTCTGACAGTATGCATACGTGTCGTATCACTTACTAGTAGCTCCGCGAGCGAAGTAATGCCGCTCGAATGAATGTTGCCACGCTTTCCTGTTCCCGCCTGCTGCCGCTAGAGAATCACACCCATCTATGCTTGCAGTCACAATTGGAAGCTCGGTCTATTAATGCGATGCGTTGTCCTGTGAGCACATTGGTAGCAGATGATGAGGGCGATGTACGAAAGAACGGATTCTGTGGTATCGTTTAGACTTGCTTTGAATTTATACTGGAGGGCCCCTCGGTGCCGGAACAGATCGGTCTACGGGACGTATCCGCATCGTCGGTAATGACGGAGCGGGACTGACGACACGTGGGCATCTGAATACTAGTAGGCTAACGGATGTGCCTAAAGTTTCACCTGAGGATCATCTGAATCTGTAGGCATGTGGATATAAAAATCCCGCTTCATGTGCGAAGCCAGTGCATTGTTCATGAGTGCTTTCCAGAACTGTTGTTCCCAGTTGTAACTCCGCTTGATCTCTTCCTTCCCGCGCCGTGACGGTCGCCCGCGTCAAGACATCATCATATCGCTTAGTGCCCCAAAACCCACTGACAGTGAATGACGTATATCTGACTGGGGCTTCAAGCACTCGTTGAACTCTGGGGCCGGTCCGTACCGTTGGGTCTCGTCCGTCCAGTTGCCGTTGATGATATTATGAGAGCAGCAAGCCGCCATTTGCCCCTAGCAGCGGTAGAACTCGTCTAGAGTACCGCTGGCCATTATTTCTCGCTCGCCCTGGCCTTGTGCGATCAGTATGCAGCTTGCTTTCCTCGCTTCAACGTCACAGCTCTTCCAACAGCGCGGCCAATCTAGCTTTACCGTTACCCTTTCCGCCACTTCGACTGCTTAGACCGACTTGCTGCGACCTTTCTGTGGCGATCCTATACTCGAGTACTCGGTGGTCGACTCGATGCGCGTGGTCGTATCCTGGGGCATGGCGTTGCTAGGCATTCACCATACCGTGGTCCCGCAAAGGCAGTCGATATAGTGCGCAACTCGCTTGCGCGCGCTGCATGCCTCGCATCGAGCTCTGTCTATCAGTCTGCTGTATCTTTGTGTTTGCAACCACGTGTCCGTCGTCCGCTGGTACTGCGTCTCCGCCAACTCTCTCACAAATGCCGCATGCGCACCCAGGAAAGAGGACCAAACAATCTTCCTTGTCTCAGGCACCGTGGTCGTCTGTGCGTGATAGGCTAGAGCTACCTGGTTCTCGTCCCGGCAGATGGACCACGGCAACAGGGGCCGGTGGTGCACCACAGCCAACGGCGCTTCATGCTGGCGCTTATAAAACGTTGGAACCATCCCACGCAGTTCGACCACTTTACCTTCATGCCCGGCATCACCGACCTCCCGGAAGACCTTCTCGTGCCCATATTCTCTCTTGCGCGCGAATCGCCTCTGGACGTGCTCCAGCTCGGATACGTTTGCTCGGACTGGAAGCGCATTGTCTCTTCGACTGGCGCCCTCTTCGCCGAGATCACAGCTGGTACCGATTACGATACGGACGTCTCCTTCGACCAGCTCTCTGGAGTACTCGTTCTGTCTCGAGATGCGCCTCTTCACCTTACAGTGCGGTGCTGGGTAGAGAAGGACTACAACGTCGCGTGCGCTGCCATTCTCGATCACATGGGTCATATACGTGAATTGGAGCTCCACGTTGACGTTCTCGACTGGGAGTCACACGGCACAGCGGTGTGCCCGCTGAAGTCCGCCCTCTCCGTTCCC
Organism: Exidia glandulosa HHB12029; assembly: GCA_001632375.1. Taxonomy (NCBI): domain Eukaryota; kingdom Fungi; phylum Basidiomycota; class Agaricomycetes; order Auriculariales; family Exidiaceae; genus Exidia; species Exidia glandulosa. The sequence goes on from KV426448.1 coordinate 28,342, forward strand.
GCGCCGATGCTCGAAGATGCGTTCATTGACCTCGACGGTGCTCATCTGTGGGCAGTAGTCGACTATCAGCTCTTCGGCGGGTTCGCGCCGTGTCTTACCCGGCTCCAGCTCCACGGCGTCGAAATCACCAACCCGATACAGCCCGCTTTTTCTCGCATCGAATACTTCTTCGGCCCGAGTGCGATCTCGGACATGGCTGGGAGGACAGCTTTGGTTGCACACGCTCTGACCCTCGGTCAATTATTCCCCGCGTTGGCTGACCTGACGCTTACGGATAGCACGTCGTTCCTCGCTATAACCGAATGCGATGTTTTTCCAACGCATCTGGACGGCAGCGATATTCGCTACTGTCGCAGACTACGAGACGACGAGTCGGATGAGATTGAAACTGGCTATGAGGCACTGCGCGGACTCGAGACTGCGAACTGACGCGGTGCGTCGTCGATCGCGATATCATTCCCTCCGGAAGGACTCGTACCTTTACTTCTGGGCGAGCTATCCTCTGGCTCGGACGCAATTGAGGGCGCCGACTTCGGTAACAGTACGAACATCGGTCTGGCTTGGTCATGCCTCGTCTTCTACACCAAGTCGAACAAAGTCCTGAGGTTTACGGACATACCTGACGAAGACGTTATGCAACTAGCTACGTCTCGCGCACTTCAGAACGTCGACGACGTAACCTTCGGCCCCACGGTCATGGATGACTTGTCCCACTGGAAGGCACCGCAGTTCCTCTCGCGTTTCTTTGACACGGCAAGGAACGTCACTCAACTCAACATTATCATTGATCATTTCCCCGATCGTACGGAGCTTCTCTCTGGTTGGGAATCCGCGTGCTCCAGAGCTGGTACCGGTCCTTGGCGTATCCCTGTTCGCAGCCTCACCGAACTCAACATCACAGCTCGCTCGAGTGCAACCGCTCCTGTTCCTCTGACGATTGCTGTTATTGACGATTTCCTTACCAACGTGCTAGATTTCGGAGCGCCTGCTCGCAAGCTCCGCACTCTCTTCCTCCACTATGTGCACTTGACGTGCAGCTCCGATCATGCGCATACAGTCCTCTCACCCCACGTTCTGATGTGTCTAGAACTTCCGGATCCGTTCTGCAACGACGCCTAGTGGTATTCTTGTATTGCTCTGCCCTTCCCGTTTGACTCTTGTCCCCTATACGCTTCGCCGCTTTGTAGTTCCTAGCTCTGTCCTTACTGCGTCTCCCGCCGGCCTCTGCGACAGCATCCCTCGTCAATACACTTGCTATACCTATCTCCGCGAAATCCGGCGCAGGCGTCTAATCTGCCTCCGACGATTGTATTTGTACGGCAGATACCGCTTAGACGCCGTTCGCCACTTGGCCTTCGACCATCTCCATTCACGCCCCAACGCGCTCGAGAAGATGGAAACCTGCACCAAGTTCTCACTTGTACTCGCCGCGACCCTCGTTGCCGTCACAACGCACCTCCGCGGCTCGGGACATTCGTCGCGATCGTCGCTGCTCGCCACCCCGTCGCCAATGCCCTCGCAATTCTCGCCGCCGCTTTACACCCAACATGCTCAGCTCGCGCAGAACTATGCTGCGCCCATTGGATTCGCTCCGCCCTCTCTGTACGTAATCGAATAGTCTTGTGCTCGTCGTCCAGATCCTGACTGCGTGGCGAAGGGTCCCGACCGCCACCTTTGCCTATATCAGATTCATCTCTGCCTGTCTTGTGTCTTACCTCACGCGCATTGTTGATCTCGCTCGCCAATTCCGCGCGACCGCTGATCCCGAAACAGTGTTCACTTGCATCTTCGTCGTCGTCCTCCTCGCCGCCCGGCCCGACTTCCGCTACGCCGTACGCACGGCGTACGGTAATCTAGCAACCAGTATCCGCCCCGCTCTACGACGTGCTACTGCCCTCGTCGCTGCCGAAGTGCACTTCACTTGGCGTGTTCTGTTGTTCAACATCGGATACATCTCGCATATGGATTATATTCCGTCGACAGCTGTCGACAACACCCTGGAAGAAGAACCAGTCGTGCGTTTCCCTTGAACGTGTGTTTCTCGTACTAATCCTGATGTTTAATCCAGATCGTGACTTTACGCTCGCAATACTTCGATATGGTGAGTGTACGCGGTCCATGTGGGACGACGTCCAGCTCACTGTTCCAGATCGTATCTGCGGTCGACGGTCCCGATTCGCCCTTCTTGCGTACTGGACCATTGAGCGCGCTTCCGGTCAGTACACGGACAGTACTCTGCGGTTACTGCTGACGCGCTTTAGGGTAATGAATTGGTGTTGAATGGTGTTCAGGAACTGTACAGGTCCCTCCCACCTGCGGAAACATCGTCGTTGGGCGCCAGCGTCCCCCTTAGCCTGACTGCTCTTCCATTTGTCCCTCCCGGAGCAATGGATGCCGGTAGCGGGAATGGGCCAGATGCATCTTCCAGCGTCTTGAACACATCTGGCAGCGGTGACGTGCCCGCTCGCGGTACTACCATTGATTCGTATCTCACCGCCGCGACGGCAACAACGATCCACCCCCATGGTGTACCACTGGCTGAAAACGGCCTCGCTGACTCGCACTACCCTCCAACAATCAGGGCTCCTCCCTCGCTCGAACCAAACGCACTGGCTGTGAACGCATCTGGACTTTACTACCCTGACTCTCGTCCATTGAATCCTCCTTCGTCACAGCAAAACGTGTACTCTTACGGATCAGCGCAGGCTCTTCCGATTCCGTACCAGATGAGCCAACCGCTTTCACAGTTGTCGGGTCCCGTATATGGGTTCCCGCCACCACAAGGGAACTATGGGATCTACCAGAACTACCCTCCGAGTTCTTTCTGTCCCTATTGCCGCTCGTATACCTTCCCCGTCCCTCGGGCTCCTGTGTCCGCTGCATCGGGACCATACCACTACGACTACCACCAGCACGTACCAGTTGCATCGGACGCATTATCACAGCCCCAAACGACGGTTCACGAGGAGCCGGCGCAGGCTGCTCAGACTCAAGAAGGGTTTGACTCAGAGTTTGCGTCTCTGTCACAGGGACCTGATGGATCCAGTGAACCTCAGACTATGGAGGTCGCAGATGATCATGTACTACCCCACTCACCGCCTCGGGCACGCACCGATTTTGGACTACTTCAGGACCTGTCTTCTGTGCCCGTTCCCCCGGAGCTTGAGTTTATGGACCGAGTGCCGAGACCCGAAACGCAACATGGGCACGATACTGCGATACGCTTCACAGACGGGAACGAGTTAATCGCCGCGGTGGCTTCATCGATGCTGAGGCCCTGACGGGTTCGGACATGGCGACCGCGTTGTCGCCATATCTTCCCGCTATGCCTTGAGGAACAACGCCAACAACTACATCCTGCAGTTTGGAATCGTCGGCACGACTTTCTTCGCGTTGAAGCAGCGATTACGCCGCTCCGCGATGGAAAGTATACATCACCCTGTGCTTGCGGTTATCAGCGTCCGGTCTCGTCCCCGTGTCGTATCGCAGCGACCTCAGTCGCTCCGCGGGGACAGCCAAGGACAGCAACAGAGTCGCTGGCAAACAGTCGCTCTGCGAGACATTGCTCTACGACGTTCTGTATGTGAAGTAGTCTCATTTGTATTAGTGTTCCATGCCGTACGCGCGGATTATGACTATATAAATCTACTTTCGCCATGAACCCCAAATGTAACACGGCCGGATTAACTTGGACGTATTCCATGCTTTCGAGCGGACGACAGCCACCGGCCGTCTCCGCAACTCTTCCCGATCCTTCGACGAGCCGCTAGGCGCTTCCCGCATACTCGCCACCCGTCTCGTCTCTTCTCGCTCGCGCCGCCCTCTGTGTATATAAGGACGACGCGCGCATCTCAATACGACATCTTTTGCATCATCTAAACTCACACTCAAACTTGAACCACTCGCGCGCGCACCGAGCATCGCTCCGTCGCGCACCCTCGATTACTAGAACTCTAATATACGTACGTGGGCCGCTCAATAGAGCCTGCCTGCTCTCCTGATTTAAGTAAGCATTTCCGTATAATTCGGTTAGTCCTCTTACACTTGGTGACCACCTTGGTTTTGAGCTAGCCTACTGATATGTCGCAGAATAGGACATCATCAGCCGCATCGATACGCAGCAGGGCTTCAGAGCCGCTGCCTATCGAGTCCGTTATCGGACACGGTGCCGGGCGCGAGATACCGCCGCACCAGACAGCGCTCGAGAGCGCTAGTGACGTTGGTGCGTCCGCGTCCACTCAATCTCCCTCGCGGTTTATTAACTTGCGTTCGGGAGAGCTGCGCAGGGGTCAATACGTTCCCCGTGCCCGCAGCAGTCGCGGTCGAGGAATTGGATCGACCAGCGCAGTGCAGCAGCCAGGCGGGGCCGCACTACACTCAGGGACGAGCCCGGTGAGCTCGTCTCAGGACGGAGAGGGGAGCGCAGACCCGGATTGGCCCGAGGAGGCCACCCAGGTCCAGACTGAGAACGTCACGTCGCAGTGGAGGGACGAGACAGTGCGTCCGTCCGTACCTTATTCACCGCAACCCTCTCACCACTCACAGCAAGAATTCCACAGTGCTGTGGCTTCACATTCTGACTCGCATACGGCGCAGCAGATACCTTTTACGCCCGTGACGAACTCGTTTGTTCCGCAGCGCGCATCTACTCCCCGTTCTCGCGTTACGGACGGTCGGACACCGTCGCCTCGTACCACATCACATCGGTCGCAACCCGCTCCGAGCGGTCACGATTCCAGTTCTCGCTCGTCCACTCCAGGACAAGAGCCTGCATCTCGAATCTGGACTCGATTCGGTGAGCGTCTGCGACAGCGACGCGAGGAGTACGCACGAGCAGACGGTTCGCATCGCACATCGGACGTTCTAACCAACTCCCTTGATCGTATCTCTGTCATTGCGACTCGCTATGCTGAACTGATCGATCTCTTGGGAGAGGCTATGGGCGAATACACGGATTATCTCGCGTACCACGGTTCTGAATCCCATCGCGCTCTCATGCACGATCTTCATTTCCTCGTTGACGACTTGATTGGAGGTCGCGTGATGAACATACATGCGCAACTAGCTGACTATCATAATCGGTTTAACGACCTCTCGTATGGCCTAGGACAGATTGCTGAGGCTATTCTTCAGGACGCTCCTACAGCGCCGGATCGTGTCGCGCGTTTGTCTGATATTGAGCAACTGTTTGAGGCATTCGACGAACGTCACAAAGATCTTGTTGCCTTATTAGAAGCCATACAGACCTCGATTCCGACGCCTTCATCGTGTCCACAGCTCACCCAGGTCCTTGATCGCATCGAGTCGCATGTTGATAGATGCATGTCACGACTCGACCAGCGATTGCAAGCCAACTCTGAGCGTTGCGCTGAGCATGTAAAAGATCTGACAGAGCATTTCGATTCTCGTCTAGACAATGGGGTGAGCGAATTACGTCGAGAGATGCTTGACGGCTTCAAGCGGCTCGAGGAACGCATACATGGATGCTGTAAAGAACTGCGTTCCCAGATGGATAGCAATGCGAATCTTGAGAGCCTGAATTTTGGTTCCGCCAGAGACTTCATCCAACTGAAGGCTGCGGACTTTGCTGCAATTCTGGAGGCGTCGTCTGAGGCTCGACAGGAGACGAAGATGACTTACATGGAAGAGCAGTTCAACCGTCTGTACTCTCAAAACAAGGAGTTGGAGGCTGAAATCGCCGATGTGCGGACTGCAGTCGACCGAGTAAGACATGATCAAGTCGGACAAATACTCTCAGAAACGTCATGCCCTTGTCTTACTCGACAAGCGCACTCTGTACGGTTCGACTTAACAGGAAGTCCAGATCCGGATGATCCTCCCAAGTCGAAAACGGAAGCTCACACTCCTGATAGACCTCCGCACGAGAGTCCAGGGTCTCCTGCCGCAGAGAGGAGCTCTCAGACTCCTGAGCGCGAGCCAGAGTTCCGTTCAGGATCTGCTTCCGCCACTCCCGGCGCATCGGACCGGGACAAACCGAAGTCGAAGGACATTCCCAAGTTCCACGCTCGCGATAACGAGGATGTCGACCTGTGGATCTCGAAAGTCGAGGCCATCTACACGCAGATGAACACGTCGCTCGACGAGGCCGTCAGGAACATACCTATCTTCCTCGAAGACGACGCGTTCCATTGGTTTAACTCGCTTCGCCCAGAGGTGCGTGCACGTCTCGCAACGTGGAGTGCGTGGGCTGACGAGTTGCGCAGTGCGTTTAGAGCTCCCAACTATCTTCCTAAGAAGTCCATTGAGCTCAGAAATCGGCGTCTACGGGCAAACGAGTCGTTCTCCGAATACTTCACACAGCGTACTACGCTCCAGCGCATCGTCATGCCGAACACGTCCGACGAGGAGTGCATTCAAGACTTGCTATCCGGGCTGCCGCTCGACATGCATGTGCACATCAAGTCGGGTCTGAACGCTGAAGGTGCGCGCACGCTCTCTGCTTTCCGTCGTGTGCTCTTAGACCTCGAGCCAGGGCTGAATAAACGTTCTGCACCACCTACGAGCACACGGAGCCCTCCCAACCCTCGATTTGGCTCCAGATCGCGTGCTCCTTCGTCTGAGCAGGGTCAAGATCGTTCGCAGACCGTGACGATGAGCACCCGTGTGTCTTCGGTACCAGGTACGTCCAGTCAAACACGTGCTACAACAGCGACCAACGCGCGCCCGGCAGCTGGTTCTTCTGGACAAGGCTGGCAGGGCCGCGGACCGCCGAACAATGGTCGAAGCCGTTATCCGCAAGGCTCGGCGCAGACGCAGGTAGCGGATGCCGATCCCGGGAACGAAGAGGAGATTGCAGGTGAGGACTTGCGCGATGATTACTCAGAACATAGTTCTGACGCGTACGACAGCGATGAGGATGTGCGTTTCGTAGAATCGCTGGCCGTTACTCGTTCAGGTACTCGCTCAGACCATCCTGCTCCCGTGTCACTGCCGACGCGTCGCCGCAGACAACGGACTAAACCTCGCCGGATACCATGCGCCGACAGCTCAGCCGACCTTCCGTCGGTGAAGCCATCATCGACGCCCGTTGCGCCCGTGTCTGCCGAGCTCCCTAACCACGGTTCAACCATTCCGAGCGTTACGGAAGACGATACGGGACCGCTAGCAACCGATGCGGTTGTTGCTCTCGAAGACATGCGATACGAGGACAAGACACCAGCATTTGTTGAGGTGCGCATTGCTGAGGCTCGTGAAGACCGCGTTTTTCGTGTGTGCACTGACACGGGTTCGTCCATTTCTTTGATAGATGATTCCCTTCGCCGTCAATGCTTTTGTCACGACGCCGCAGGTGTCGCCGTAAGGTGTGCTCGAGACAAGGGAAAAAGGGCGAGATGTACAAGACGGTAGTATAGACCAGCTCAAATCTAGAGTACAAGGGTGACAAGAACCAGTGCCCTATATACCCCAAGGCGATCTCCGTGCGAACCGGCAGAGATCGCACGCGCGTTCGCCGGCATGACTCAACTCCACGGCGTAAGCAGCAGGGACGCGCGTCCGGCCGGCGATCTCGGCTTCTCGACATCTCGTGCGATCTTGCATGTGATCGCCCTCCGTGCGTGGCCTGGCGGTGGTGGCGGAGGGGAAGTGACGAATAAACCCTATACGGTGCAGGGCGGGAGCTCTTGTGCCGTAACATAACCCCCCCTCTAGG
>KV426449.1:0-35927 GCA_001632375.1 Exidia glandulosa HHB12029
AACCACTTCGTGGCCTCATGCTGCTTGGTTGGTCGAGCGCACACGTACGCAGTGGCGACAGGAGGTTGAATAGAGCCCAGAAGCGATATCTGCAGAAGTAACGCGCTGCGGATTCATGCGTAGACTAGCCTCTATAATCCAGGCCTGTCCTGAACGCGCGCGGGCAAGCCGCCTTCGGCGGTTTGCGTCCGACCCTTTGTTTGTTGGTGTTTGGTCGAACGGCCGCGCGCGTTCAGGAAGGCCTGGAAGCATCCGACGGGAGGGGGACCCCTCCACTGTACGTTGGTACAGAAAGAGGACGCGCCACAATGGCGAAATGACGTCGATGGGTCCCTCTACCGTCGGAGTCTTCCAGGCCTTCTGGAACGCGTCCGGTCTTTCGGCCAAACATTGGCAAACACCGGACGCAAACCGCCGTAGGCGGTTTGTCCGCGTTCCAGAAGGCCTGGATTATCGAGGCTATGCGTAGACACCATTGTAGTCGAAACCGCCTCGCTGGCGGACTCAGAGGAGTAAGGCCACCCTGTGCAGCATCGGTTCGAGGAAGAGCGTGCGAAGGCCAAGAAGAAATTAAGCGTGTAAGGGGCCACTTATTACCAGACGGAAAGGAAATAGTTCTGCGACGGTCGGAGAGGTTCAGGACGCGAAGACGCGCTGATAGCCGACCCCCCTCGATGAGCGCCGAGCGCTGGGCAATTGACATGGAATTTTCGTCACGTCTTTTCAATCTACTAGTACAGCGTCATGTGACGAACGATTGCCGGTTCAAGTCTCTCGAAGCTTCAGGAGAGCCTGCTCATCAAAAACGTCGACCACTCCAACTGGCCCCAGTTGGACGAGAATTCGGGAATAGGGACTCCTGCAGCCATGAAGGGAGGTAAGACAGGCCTTTTTCAGTTGTGAACACGTACCGTTCCAGAGAGCGACTCCAGGCGCGGAGGCCGGGTTCAGGTAAGACTTCTGAACGACCTGCTTCAAGGATTCGCAGATGCGGATGGCTATGATATCGTTCAATTACAAGGAGTGTAAGCTTCTGAAAGCTATACGCACTGCCTGCGGTAGGGTCTGGGACCTGGGGATCTGACCTGTCGGGCGGCGGAACCACCCCCGGGCAAGACTTCGGCGAACATAAGAGATTGCTGATTCTCTGGAAGGCCAGCGACTGCCTGTCGTCCGTAGATAAGAGGCTGCTGGTAGTGTTGATGAGCTCTGCGCGGAGAGCCCTAGGCGTCATGTCATCGACTCGCGCGTCGAAGTAATTGTCCGATGTAAGCTGTTTCTCGAAGACCTACGAGGCAACTGAGAATAAAACAGAATATATCACCGCTCATACTCACAGCATTGCAGAAGGTCCAGAACTGCTTTGGGGCGACCGTAAGGACCGCCAGCGCCACCTCGTGCGTAACCTTTGAGCCGAGGTGTACACCCTGCGTTGCGTGAGTGACGATACCCGTCCAACCTAGTACTGCCTTGCCTGAATGAACGGTCTGACGACGACCTGGATATTCCGGCCGCATATCAATACGGGTTGCCAATGCGTTACGAGAGTGATAAATACCTTGAATCTCTTGAATCGCGCTTCGAAGTTCTTGTCCCCGAATATCACGGCTAGCGCACCCGGTGACATCTCGACACCATCCATGTCCCTGGAAGGGCCCATGATGCTGCCGCGGAAAAGGGCTCTCGAGCGCAAGCACACGAAGTCGATGTAGAGTTCAAGAGTGTTCGGAGCATCGTTGGGGCCGAGAACATGCAAGCTGGAGAGAAGAGGAGCAGGCGAAGGGGGAGCAGGGGGAGCAGCCATATTGGACCGTTGAGGAGACGACGTCCTCGCAATGCTGATGATTATATAGAGCGGCCAAATATGCCCGACGGAACTGGCAGCCCCACGATGCATCCAATTGCTGAGCAGATTCCACCAGGGTCCACGCGAGTATTGCCACGAAAGCAGATGATATCAGTGACGGCGCATCCAACTGCAAGTACGCGGAAACACAAGGTCTGGGTAGGAAAGTGTCCTCTCATTTCGTAGCATCTTCCAGTGTACACAAGAAGCAGAGCCGAATGATCCATGCTCTTGAGAATGTTCAGAATTGACCTAAATCGTGTAGCTGAGGGCGAGAGAATCATAAATATGTCTGGGATGACGCATTGAACATGAGAACAGACGCACCGTCGCTCTCCAAAGTCGCCGAGGCCTTCGCATGCATAGGGTGAACCCTGCGTCCGCAGCTAAGAATTGGGAAGACGGCCAGCGTACCAGGAATGATGTACGCCTTCTCATTAAGGCCTTGGTCGATCCATCCTGTGATCTGTAGTCGACGTGTAAGGAAGAAGGAACAGTAGAGAGGCGACGGTTCATACCACACGCAGTCTGGGGTACTTCCCGCACATATTGCTCAGACCCTCAGGGCAGGAAATCTGCGACAGGGAACTATAAGGCATGAATGCGACCGCTGAAGTGCGAATTTCTGACCAGATTAATGAAGATGATGCGGTCTTCGGGCACGCCGTGTTCCATAAGCACTTCAACAGCCTTGATCGCGGAGCCTCCGGTTGCCAGCATTGGATCCAGGAGCAGCACATAGCGCGACGCGATGTCTTCTGGCAGCTGCATGACATGTCGTCAGCATGTGAGGCACCGACGCTGCCGAAGCGCAAGAACCTTGGAGTAGAAGAGCTTAGGCTTCGCGGTCTCTTCGTCCTGGCACGCGGGTGAGTCGTGTCACATGTCCCAGGAAACCGGGCGCTCCGCGCAAGGACTCACACGCTGGATGAGGATCTTGCCAATGCGCACGCTCCTGCACACTTCACGCAGTCCCGCTTCCATGGCCTGAGCGCGCGTTCAACACGTGTCAAGTGTCAGGAACGGGCTGCCCTTAGCGAGAGCACGCGGGCCGCACCTCGCCCGCACGAAGGATCGATACGCCGCAGATGCGACCTTCGAAGCCCACGCCGTCGTAGGAGACACCCTGAGGCAACTTGGTCATCGTGTGAAGCGGCTGCGAGGGTGCACGGACGCACGGTGGGCGTCTGGACAGACTTCGGGATCACAGGCAGGTGGTTCAGACCCTCCTCGACGAGCAACCTGGAACCGCTTCAGCACGCGCCAAACGTGGGCTACTACGGTACCTGATGATTCTGTCCTGCATGCAGTATCAGCCAGCGGCGCGAGGTGAAGGAGATAGGCTGCCGCGGACCGAGTAGAAGATGAAGTCGCCTCTGCTCGTCGTCTTGTCTCGGATTATCGTATAGAGCGCTTCCAGCTGCGCAGTTCTGTTCAGCGTGTAGACATTGGGCGGGATGCTGCCAGGCGCGCTCTGCGAGGTCGGGTTGGAGAGAGGGTCGACGCTCATGGTGATGGTCTCGAACAAGAGGAAAGCCGCCGCCGGAAGCATCCGTCCGCCAGCGAGCCCGGCGACCTACACACTGGTCACACGAGCACTCTCAGTGGCGTTCAGCATGTGGTTCAATCCTCAGTTGGAGGTAAGGATCTCAGAGCCGTCCATTTTCACCGTCTCACGCGACTACTGAGCGCTCTCACCACTCGCTCATGTCGCCCACGTACCTTGAAGATACCCCGTCAAGCACTGCAGCTGCATGATCCATTCAACCCCTGACGTCTCCGTGTATTCGGACACGGCGTTCAGAGCAAGAGGGATTGTCCCACGTACGCTGGTGTCTTCTCGACGGCCTAAAGGCTAAATCGACGAAAGGAAACTCAGACGTATCGTGGGGAGAGAGCCTCGCATACATACTGCCTGCGTTTCGGGCTCAGACCGTTCCAACTAGCGATGCTATGATGTTACGTAAGCCTCTCTCAGCTGCGCACGACATCGAAACTATTGCACGTGCTCCGTCTGCATCTCCTTCGCGGAAGACACTTCTCCCAAGGTGCTAGCAACGACGTGGCACCTCTTTCTCATGCGTCCATGCTGACCCATGGAGCAAAACAATCCACCTATCCCGATGCGCTGCGGGCCACATGATCTCATCAGCAGTCCCGCTCTATCGATTCTCAGTAGTGGTCGTCATTGTGATCTGCATCATTCAACTGTGCATCCTGATTATCCGCGCAGTCGCGAAGTATAAAATCACTCGGCGTACATTCAGGCTGTCTCCCGTCTCCCTTCTTCCTTCTCCATTCCTTTCTCTCCCATGGTTCGCTCGACGTCTTTCCTTTTCTCAGCTGTGGTCTACGCCGCGGTCGCGTTGGCAGCTGCGTGCCCTCCCAAGGACACGACTGTTCCCGCACCGACATCTGCGCCAGTGCCAGAGCCGACTCTCGTACCTGAGCCCGCTCCCGTGCCTACTCTTGTACCCAACCCAGCGCCGCTGCCCACTACTGAGCCAGTGCCCGCACCCGAGCCCACTCTGGTACCTAACCCAGCGCCGTTGCCCACTACTGAGCCGGTGCCCGCACCCGAGCCCACTCTGGTACCTAACCCAGCGCCGCTGCCCACCTCGGCGCCTGAGCCGGTGCCTGCGCCTGAGCCCACTTCTGCGCCTGAGCCGGTGCCCGCGCCAGAGCCTACTCCTGCACCGGAGCCGGTGCCTGCGCCTCAGCCTACTCCCGCACCTGCACCTGGAGGTGGCGCTGGCGCCGCCCTCACGGGTAAACGTGGACTCGCATGGCCGTCTGAGTAAGTCTCTTCCACAAACAACAGTCGCGGTGACTGTCCGCTCATCGTCTTTGTCACAGCAATAGTACGAGTGGCGCACATTGATAGTCTCACTCCAAACGATCTGATGCTCGCGGCGTTTGCTGCGTAGACTTCAACCCTTCGATATTCAAGTCGGATAAAGTGACCTGGCTCTACGTAAGTCTTTCTCAAACGCCCCGAATACCAATATCGAGAGGGCTCACTCCACACTAACAGAACTGGGGAACGACGCCGCCCCCGCAGTTGAACGGAGCGTTCCCTTACATCCCTACGCAATGGAGCGCAGGGGGTATCGAGAACCTCAACGCGACGATCGCGACGTTGAAACCCGAGTATCTTCTCGGCTTCAACGAGCCCGACAACGACGGTCAGGCGCATCTCAGTCCGGATGACGCTGCGAAATGTGCGTAAATATTCGTTCAGACTCACCGTGGGGTCAGATCCACTGACACGCTTTGAAGACTGGAAGCAGTATATCCAGCCATTGAAGGCTCAGGGCGTCAAGCTCGTCTCCCCTGCGTTCACGAATGCTGGAGCTCCCGGCGGAGTCGCGTGGATGGATGCGTTCATCACGGCATGCACGGGCTGCTCGTGGGACGTGGTTGGTGAGCAATCAACGCACTACAGAACCTAGAGACATGTTGACGCTGTTGCAGGATTGCACTGGTACGGAGGTTCGTAGAGATACGCTTTGAAGCCGGGGAGGAGTATTCGTATTGATCCTGCGTAGGCTGGACTGGTGATCTTGGAGAGTTCATCGACTCTGCGAAGAAGTACAATCTTCCGCTGTGGTTGACAGGTCAGCACCCGACTCCGCACGATAGCTGCAAATAGACTGACCTCCGCTGCAGAGTTCGGCCTTTCTTGGGACGCACAAGCGTCGAACTATGAGGAGTTCCTCCCTCTCGCCCTCAGTGCGTCGCTTACCAACCCATCGCTGACCAGACGAACGGCTCATGCGACTTGTAGCCTACCTCGATAACGAGCCCGCTATCGAACGCTACGCGTTCTTCGGCGCCTTCCACTCCGGCGCTGGATGGGACATGCTCAACGCGGACGGCTCTCTGACGAGCCTCGGCAAGATGTACGTCTCGTGAGCAGTGAGCAGAGGGATTTGTTCCGCGTCCTCGTTCGTATTATCGCGAATCGCTGTATTTATGCACAATCCATGCCCACCCCTTACCCTTGTGGTTCGGTGGGTTTCTGGCCGGTATACCGTCGGAAGGGCTTCGAACCGTCCTGTGCTCGTGGCCGAAAGCCCTGATTTGTCCTAAAGGACGCTCGGTCGTCGTTCTGCGTCCTGTATGGCCTCCGGTCGTCTTGAGTCCTGTAAGGCTGCCGGTCGTTTTGAGCCCTAAAAGGTCTGTCGTCGTGCTCCCTATAAGGTCTGTCGCTGTGCGCCCTGTAATGTTTGTCGTTATGCGCCCCGGAGTGCCGCTCCCCGATGCGCCCTGAGTTCTGGTAGACGCCGCTGTAGCCTTTCTCCACGGGCTCCTCAAGCTCGTGTAGCACAATCTGCGCTAGCCTCGCGTCCTTCTCGAGCGTGATACCGTGCGGGTTGTGCACTTCGAGCAGCGCGCCCATTGCGCCCTCGTATCCCGCGTCAACGACGCCGGCATGCTACAATGAATTCAGAAGGAGCGCGTAGGGGAGTTCTCAAGAAAGACGGCGCACAATAGTTGCACCGGAACGCCAGAGGGAACTTCGAGTGAAGAGCTGGCCCATACCGTTGAGCGGGATGCTCACGGTCTCGTTAAACTCTACGAGGTAGGCACCCTGCGCGAGATACAGCGCATCGGAAGTCGCGTCGAAGGAGACTTCTTGCGTCGCTGCCGTCTCGCGCTTCGTATTCATATAGCCTAGAGTGGCGGGGTTGTCCAGTACATGACGCGGCGCAGAGATAAGTCGACGCCGCAAGGCTGGGTCTGCGTCGCCGCGTTGACGGCTCCTTTAACGACTTTGCGCGCGAGCAGTCGGACGCCGGGAAGGACCATCGAGGGCGCAGGGTTTGTAGGACAAGGTCGCGCGTGCGAAGTTCAAGAAGGAAATGGCGTCAACGCGTCAACTCCGCCACTTGACTCTGCTCCTTGTCCTGACGATGCGTTACTCTTGGTCACAAACGCACGATTCTGTCTCTGTCGTCTTTAAAGTCGAAAACGTATCTTCGTCTGACGTACAAGTCGACTTCTCCCCATCGTCTCTCTCAGTGTCCATCACGATCACGACCGGCTCCGAACTCGCATTCGACTTTGATCCTCTCGCGCACACTGTCGATCCTGATGGCTGCGCCTGGTCTGTAAACTCGGACTCTGTGGTATTGACGCTCAGGAAGCACGAGGTTGGCATACAGTGGCAAGGACTCGAAGTCGACGATATCTGCGAGTCTGCCGCGTCCACTCACTCGGAGCCTCAGCTCGTCGCCACGAGGACTGCCCATGACACGACGGATGGCTTTCCAATACAGATCATGAGCGACTTACACCTCGAGTTCCATTTCCGCACGCCGCCGCGCGGCTCGGCGCAGGGCTACCACGTCTTCTCCCCACCTGTCTGCGCGCCAAACCTTGCTCTTCTCGGCGATATCGGCCTCGTTTCTCACGAGGGGCTCTTTATATTTCTCGAAGCGCAGCTGCGCCGATTCAAACGCGTATTCTACTTGCTTGGCAACCACGAATTCTACGGACGCGGCGCGACGCACGACGAGACGGTGCGCAAGGTCGAAGCTTTTGCTCGACGCGTCCGGAACTCGGACGAGAAAGAGTTGGGCGAGTTTGTGTTTCTGAACCGAGGGAGGTACGATGTACCTGACGAGGAGGTGTCGGTTCTCGGATGCACGTTATGGTCGCACGTCCCGCCCGAGAGCGTCAAAGCCGTCCAGTCCGGGTTGAACGACTTCAAGGAGATCCTCGACTGGTCGATCGAGCGACACGTCGACGCGCACGCTCAAGACGTCTCGTGGCTCTCTGCGCAACTCGCGAATCCGGATTTGAAGAACAGACGCGTTGTGGTCTTCACGCACCACGCGCCGACGCTCAATGGGACGAGTAATCGTAAACACGCGGGGAGCGCTGTTACGGCGGGATATGCGACTGAGCTGAGCAGTCGCGAGGATTTGTGGGGCGCAGACTCTCCGGTGAAGGTGTGGGCGTTTGGACATACGCACAACTGTTGCGACTTTGAGCTCGGCGGGGTAAGGGTGTACTCGAATCAACGCGGGTACGAGGGCGATGAGGCGAAGGAGTCTGGGTTTCGTCCTGAGGCTGTTGTATACGTTTGAGACGTAGTCGTACAGAATAATTGACCATAAGATATTTTCAAGTAGTAAAAACGGGAGTTAGAGCATGGGAGGTAAGGAAAGAATCTCGAGCTCGTGATGGTTGGAGAGCAAGAGCCGTCGGACAATTCCGCACCGTGACCTCCTCCCGTTCCGATTCCCGATGACCTCGTCGACGACGGCGTCGCAGACCGAGATGGCGGCCGCGCGCCTGCCTGTCGGATACCGCGACCAGTGCTCAGCGTGCGCCCCCGCTTGGCTCTGGGCTATCTGGGTCGCTGAACGCTGGCGCAGACTGTTGATACCGCTGAACAAGTGTCGCAAGGCGCACTTTTCGTTACCGTGGGAGTGCGAGCACGAACGGTGCGCTATTTGCTGAGCGTTTACCCTTCTCGCGATACTTACGACGTTGTGCGTTGCGCAGGCACGGATACGAGAAGTGAGTGTCCGCTGGCTATACACCGACTGTTGCTGACGAGACACCGCGCGCACGTATAGGTGCCAATACGACGAGTGAGTAGTGCTGTTTATATTTCATTACAGTTACACTGACGCGCGTGCATAGTTACTTGCGGCGAATGAAGGAGCTCGCAAAGCAGAAGGCGGCCGCGCGCGAGGAGTCGTAGCTGCACTATCCTTCCAATAGATCCTGTCCTGCCCATTCATACCTTACTCCCGTACTCCTTCTCAAACTCGCCCACGGCCTCTTCAAAGCGCGCGACGACGTCCTCCGCGCTGCGGTCCTTACCGAACGCGTCGACGAACTCGCCCTCGGGGTTCATGAGGTAGAAGTAGATGGAGTGGTCGACGATGTAGTCGTCGCCCGGTTTCACGTCTGGCGGTGTGGAGAAGTAGACGCGGTAGGCTTTGCAGGTCGCTTTGACTTGGTCGTACGTCCCGCACAGGCCCACCATCCGTGGGTGAAAGTCTGGGACGCATGAGCTGTGAGGCTGAAGGGAAGGTGTGAACAAACCGGAGAGATAGGTCTTTATAGCGTCGTTGGAATCTCGCGCGGGGTCGCAGGAGATGAATATGGGCTGGATCGGCGGTCCGTTGCGCGCGTCTGGAGTCTCAGTCAGTAACTGAGCAGAAGGAAGAAGGGCTACGCGCCTACGGTGTCGACGACCTTGCCCATCTTGTCGAGCTCGTCGGGACAGACGTCTGGGCAGTTTGTGAAGCCAAAGTAGACGATGGACCACTTCCCGAGCAGGTCTTCGTGCGTAAAGTCCTGGCCGTCCTGGGTCTTGAGCTTGAAGGGCCCACCGACGCGCGCCTTGCCGTATTTCTGGTTCTTCATCTCCTTGACTGTGAAGACCGTGAGCGTGAGATTACGAATGTGCACGGGGGACTGACTTCGCTTTATCCTGAGCTCCTCTTTCTTGTTCTGAAAGTGCCACGTGAGGCCGGCGGCGGTGATGACGAGCAGAATGGCGGCCTGGGGAGTGAACATCTGCAGCGAGCGCGCGTGAGACGCGTCGGGGACGGCGTTGGCGACATACGCCCATAGCGTGACGGTCGCGCGCCGCAGACTCGCGCGTCGCCATCGTCCTGCGCGTCGCTGGCCACGGTCTAGACGAGCTCCCTGGGATTGCTCGTCGTGCGAGAAAGGGAAGTCGTGCACGGACGCTCATGTTAAAGAGAGAAACGAATTTCAGCCACCGCGATTTTTGTATTCTCTCTCTTTCTTACTTTACTCTTACACGATGAGCTCTCGCCGTCGCCGTCACTCGCAGACGTCCATCGTCCAAAAAGTCAGACCAGCTCCCTACCCAAAGCACCGCAGCCACTCCAACGCTCTCGCCGCCGGCGCAGACAGACCACGGATCCTGGTCGCAGACGACGACGACGTCGCCTCCTCCGTCTTTGAGCGCTCCCCGGACCCTCCTGCACACGCGGAGCTCGCGGGGGACGACGACGAGCAGGAGGTGGCTGGCGGCGGCGGCGAGAACGAGGGAGACGACGAGGAGGAGGTTTCTACGGGGTCCGGGACCGGACAGCTCAACCCGCACGTCGAGCCATTCGTACCCCGCAGCACAGAGTCCACCGCCGTCCTCCTCCACCGCCAAGTCGACCGCGTCCGCAACCCCGCAATGCTCCCCCAACAGGCCCAGATCCCGCGCACGCCAGTCCAGAAGGAAAACACGAGACGGCTCATCGTCGTGCTCGAGCGCGCCTGTCTCGAGGCCTACAAGGTCTCCGGCTCCGGCGCGGGCAACGGCAAGAAGGAGGCCAAGTACGCCCTACTCAACTGCGACGACCACCAGGGCGTGCTCGCAAAAATGAATCGCGACATCGCTGACGCCCGGCCCGACATTACACACCAGGTGCGCCCATCGCACGCGCGCTAAGACCCGCAGCTCGCTGAACAATCCCACAGTGTCTGCTCACGCTGCTCGACTCGCCGCTCAACAAGGCCGGCCTGCTCCAGGTCTACATCCACACCACAAAGGGCGTCCTCATCGAGGTCAACCCGCACGTGCGCATCCCCCGCACCTTCAAACGCTTCTCCGGTCTCATGGGTCTGTCTTCCCACGTCCCAACTTACACTTTCTGACATACCCGGTAGTCCAACTTCTTCACAAGCTCTCCATACGTGGCGTCAACGGGCCCGAGAAGCTGCTCAAGGTTATCCGCGTACGTCCATCGGCCCCCCATCGATTGTCTCTTACCCAGTGCAGAACCCGGTTACCGACCACTTCCCCATCAACACCTTCAAGCTCAGTACGTCTTCGTGCCTCTCTTTCTCCACACCGCCTTCCGGCAACCTTTCACACCCATTGATTCTTCGTCCCTTCCCACGCACTGCGCCGGAGCCCTGGGCCTTCCCTCCGTCCGTCATGCGCACGCCACACACTGACGCCCTCGTTCAGCTCTGTCAGGCGACAGCCCGACGATCCGCCTCTCCAAGTACCTCCCGACGCTGCCCCAGACGCATTCCGTCGCCGTCTTTGTCGGCGCCATGGCCCGCGGAAAGGACGATTTCGCGGACGGCATGGTCGACGAGAAGATCTCCATCAGCGAGTACGCGCTCTCCGCGTCCGTCGCGTGCGGCAAAGTTCGTCGCCAACCATTTCCTTTCGACCGAACCCGCTCACGCCCCCATGACTAGTTCTGCTGCGCACTGGAGGAGATGTGGGACGTCGTTTGAGTTCGTTGGTCCGTGTTTGTTGTGTGTGCTTTCGCCCGCTTGCTTGTGTTGCATCATCCATCTTGTGTATTTTTACCCCACTCACTCGCTCACTGTCCCTGCTGCATCGCGTTCATCCGGGAGGACCTCGCCCCTACGTACATCCCCACAAAAATAGCATCTCAACATGCTCTCCACTCTCGTGTGTCTCCGTTTCGTAGTCTCCAGTTTGGATCGTCGAGCGGCGGTGTGGCTGGACTTGCGAATCGCGCCTGTGGCTGGACTTGCGTATCGCGCCGTACAGCATCCCTCGTGACGAATCTCCTTTGAGCCACCCCCCAGATCGACACACAGGCCCGACTGACTTAGACGCACACAAACATCCTAAGTTTGCGTCGTTCTTTCATTCCTCCCGAATGACGGGCTGAATGTCGTTCCAACGGTGGTGGCTATCCATTGGACCCGCCAACACGGAATGGCCTCCTTTGGGGACTCCAAGGCTCTTCAACCGGGCCAGAGCTCAGAGACGTCCCGGGCCGAGTGTAAGCAGAGAGCCGTGGATGCGAGCACGCGAGCATGGCGTAGTACCTAGAGAGATGCTGAGCTGGAACAATCGAACGTGGAAGCTACTGTACACTATGCACTACGCGCAGATGGAACAGCGGGAGACGGTCACGTCCACCTCTTCAAACAACGCATACAGATACTGCGCCGACGCGTCGTCGCACTCCTTGAAATACGCGGCGCATTCCTCCGTGCGCCAGGAAGGACGGAGTTCAAGACAGTGTTGCGCGATGCGGCGCATGATTTCTCGTCGGCCTTGCATGACTTCCGCAGGTGAGATCAGGTCGCGGCTTTGCCAGATCCTCCAGACGTTGAATAGCAGCGGCGTGAGTCCGTCGAAGAATGTCGTTGTGAGATCTGTTATTACCGCTCCGCGTCGTTGCGCGCGACAGAGCTCGGCGGCGAGGACGTCTGCGACGGAGATTATGCCTACGAGATGGTCGCCGCGGACTTGGAGGAGGCATGTCCATGCGCTGCGGCCTTGGTTTGAGTCCGCGTCGGTGGGTTCATCAGACACGAGGAAGCTCAGTAGTGTTTCCTCTGTGTCTGCGACTCGCCCACGCGACATGTCTGCCGGATGACTCTGGTGCGTCTCTAGTAGACGGTAACCGAAGACGACGTCGCGTAGGCGGCGCATCATGATGTCGCGGACAGATTGGGCAGCCTCGACGTCGTCGCTCGGTGCCGCGTCCGCGCTGAGACTCGCCACGCGTAGGATGCGTGCGCAAAGTCGCGGGATACGTTCGCGCGGGACAGCGTCCGTCGTGCGCATGATACTCAGCGCGAGGTCCGCAACTGGCCCGATGCGGTCGAAGCTCCAGCGTGCGCCAGCTCCAGCGCTCCATACTGCGCCTCGTCCGGCAGCACCGTCTGCCTTCCAGCGGTGCTGTAGGAAAGCTGGCGAGTCGAGTAGGTTGACGAAGTGCGGGAACCGGTCGAGCATGGTGCGGAAGCCGACCTCGCGCAGGAGCATGTGCGCCGAATCCGCGAGGTGCTCGTGAGCAATTGTCGCTTCTCTATCGCTGAGTTTTCCGGAGGCTAGGATGCAGCTCCAGAGTTCGATCAGGATAGTGCGTGTACGGGCGCTGTTGGTGTCTGACTTCGAAGGAGGCTGAAGCGCGGTCGACCCGAGCGTCGTAGTGACATAGAGAGCGACGGGCCACATATCGCCGTATGACAGTCGTTCGAGCCGAGCAGCATGGCATAGTATCGCCATCGAGCTGGGACTTCCGGCAGCGCCGCTGAGATACATCCGACGCATGAGCTGGAGAGCTTGCAGGGCCGCGAAATGAGACGACGCGGTGTCGCGATCAAGTGCCATACTCTGGCTAATCTGCGCTTGCATCGAGAGCAGGAGGCTATCCATACTTGGCCCACTCCTGTCGCCCTCCGCGTGAAGCAAGAGAGCAAGAGTGTGAAGGACGGGAAGGTCGAGGATGTGCGGGACCTTCGCAGCGCGGAAGACGCTAAGTGCGCGTCGCACACGCCAGTCCATGCGCCATACGTCCGTCTTGTACATCGCCAGACACGCCCTAGCATATCGCCCATACTCGATAGCCGCAGCTTCGCTCCCTAATTTCTGGGATGAGAGTCGTGTCATGCGATCGTACAGACAGTCGTTGATTCCCTGGATGAGCTGGCGGTCCAGTACCTGGGCACCAGAACGTAATTTCAGACTTGGCCTCCAGCCCGGTTGCTCGCATATGTAAGAACCCATGGCTTGGACGGTGACTCCGTGCACATCGTCAGACGCCGAGTATATCATTAGCCATTTCAGGGCCTCCCAGTCCAGTCGACGGTTCGGTGATGCGTCAGCCAGCGGTGGCTCACTCCCGGCGCGGTGTCTGAGCCCATAAGTTGCCAGCTCCTGGAAACGATGACATAGATTGCGGATCCGACTGGTCATTCCGTTTTTGCGAATGATGATACCACGTCGCCAGGCCGATAACCGAAGGCGTAATACGTCTGGAAGGTCTACCAGGATACCGAAGACGTAACGGAACGGCATTGCGATAAAGGAGCCTAATCGCCGCAGGTCCTGTACTTGGGTTACAGTCTGAGTAGGGCAATCGTCGTACCACAGTGGGAACAGCGCATAGGCCAAATACGCCGCGAGTAGAAACGCAGTCAACGACAGTACAACATATGCAACGGCGGCATCGAGAGGCCACAGGAACAGCACAAGCCCGACGGCAAACGAGAACAACGACGCGTGCAGCAGCACTGGAAGCACCGAGATATATGTCGGAACGCCCCAGCGCACCAGGCCACCATGATAGAGGGTTCTGCGGCAGGCCCATTCTCGTGCATTAGGACTGGGGGCAGCTAGAATCGTCATGTAAGAGGCGATGTACTGCTTGAGCAGAATACAGTAAAGCGCCACAGCTAGCGCGAGCACGAGACTGGTGAACCAAAGTCCATTGACCCAGAGCGAGTTTGCTGACTTTATCACGACGTCGGGGGACGGGAAGGCGGAAGCGGGTGGAAGAACGAAGTTGCCAGAGCCGTTCTGGGCTGTGACCAGAGTGAATAATAGTCTTGCAGTGTACTCGGTGTAGTCGGGCTGTAACGTCTGATAACTCTCGATGATGAAAGCCGTCGACACGGCAGAAAACAGACCAGCCTATACATAATAAAGTGTCAGTGAGTGGAAAGACAAAAATCCAGTTGCGCACGAAAATGAGCAGAACGTCGAGCGTATCGTTCCATGTGATGATAGTGTGGTCGTCTCGCTTGGTACACTCATCGCGGTAAATTCGCCACACTCGTGCGTCGGGGGCGACCTCTTCTCCGTAGCGGTCAGATGGGTATCGCCCGTTTATCGTGAAGTCTGTTCTTTCGTAGTGTGGAGGTGGATATTCAATTCCTGGCTCTGGTTGTGCATTAGTACATAGCTTCAGGCGGCACGCGGACGCATGACAGACACACGACGCTCACTCGATTCCTGTGCCCAGCGCTCCCCAGGAAATGTATTACGCGCGCTATGCGGTCCTGGTGTCAGCGATGGGTGCGCGCTCCCTTGGGTGGTGTCTAACGAAAGGTTGTGAACAAGCTGTGCCGTACGCTGACTAGGGATCAAATAAGTACCAGAGGAGCGTTGCGCGTCAGTGGAATGTCCAGCATGTTCGCCATGCTCGGACTGCATGCTCTAAAGGCAAGCGTAAGCCTGCGAGGCGGCGGCGGACGAGGCCTTGGAACGTGCTGCGGGCTGTCAGGAAGAAACGACGAGTTCGGAGCGGACCAAATTCGACTGTAGGGCTCCAACCAATTCAATTAATTACCAATTATAATCGATTATAATCGATTACTGGTTACAATTAAATTAGGCCAGGCCGTAATCGACCTGTAATCGATTACTATTGAGTATAATCGGTCCACCTCATATGCAGAGCTGAGACAGAAGAAAGCACTGAGAGACTGTCATGCAAACTTTCCTGTCAGCAGGAGAATGGGCTGTGGGTTCCTCTTGCAGTGCTTGGGGGTGTTCAGAATTCCTGTCAAAGGGTTCTCCCCGAGCTGAGCAATGACATCATGTGACCAGCTACTCTGGAACTCAGTGTACAAGCCTACCATAACCCACAATTACCTTTAGTGTGCTTTCAGAAGCCTCTGAGTGTGTTTCCCATCGCTCACTTGTACGCTTACATAAGCACACCTCAGGCCGGAAAGGTACATGCTTCCGGCAGTGATTATAATCAGTTATAATCGATTAATTCCAATTACATTACTGATTACGATTAAATTACACGAGTGTGTAATCGTAATCTAATTGGTTGGAGCCCTAAATTCGAGGCCGTCAATCTCGGAGTCAAGACCTAGTTTCATGTATACTATCTCAGCATCGGTTACTATACAATATATCAACATATTCGCGGTCATCGGTCAACCATCATAAGGGGAGCATCGTTGTCGATGTACTGGCCAGCGACATCTCCTGTCTTTGGCGCATGCGAAACTGCCTTGACACCTTGTGCCGGGAGGTAGACAACTTCGACGGGGACGCTCACTATGGGATTCTCCCCGAGCAGCGTTATTCCATCGACCTGGAGAGCCACTAGTACTGCATGCTGCAGAACGGTAATCACTACACAGCGGCCGCGGAGGAGCGATTAACGGCTTACGTGCAGCGATAGCTTCGGATACGTGAAGTTCTGCATCAGCTGTACGCCGACGACGATTTCGCCCTCGAAGGCGCGTGTATTGTGACCTTCGTAGTTCGGTTCAGCCCGCCAGTACTTTCCCTCGCTGACGGTATCTTGGCCGTTCCCTCGTTCGTCGACAGCACGGCGGCCTGAAGGCTCGCTAGCATGTAGCCGACGGTCCAACACAATGCTGAAGGCTTGAGGAGTGGAGAGCAGGTCGAGCGCCTGCGCGTCGTCGCACGTAACGTTCATATAGAACGGGATGAAGGTCCCTCGTGCGTACTCTAAAGGTCGCGCCAAGGAGAACTGCGAATGTAAGTTGAACAAGACTCAAAGGTCGTTACGAACTGATCTGGCCACTCACGCTGACGGAGATATCAACTTCCCGCGCTTTGAAGACTTGCACCTTCGTCGTTGCAGTCGTCGTCTGCCAGCCTTCTGGGTCATGCAACGGACTGGGCGCAGGAGATCCAGTCTCATACGCAAGCATACGAGCCTTCGATGGTCGTGCAGCTCCTTTACGAGGGACGTAATGAATAGGGACGCTCATACTGGAGTGCGGGTCAGCTTAGCTCTCAGACATAGGGACGACACGTACATTTCGTCTCCGGCGAGAGTACTCTTGGAAACCTCGCACCTCAGTTCGTACAGGAGATATGTAGGGTAGCCGGGCGCTGAGAAGGTCGGTGGCAACTCGAACTCCTCGTCCAGAGCCTTCTTGCTGACCGATCTGAAGGTCTTCGGGAATGCTAGAGCGAACGGCCAACTGTGCGTTCCTGCGACCAACTTCCCGTTGTCATGTTTATAGAGCTCCTGCTTGACGCTGAGGAACGTGGTCTGGCCGATCTCCGCGGTTTTGGACATGGTTGTGGCCTGTCCAAACGCGCCCCGCATCTCGCGCTCGAATCCTCGAAGCTGTGCATATGAGCGTTAGCGTATTGCAGCGCGTGCGAATGAAAGAGTATACCGTGACCGTCACACCGTGTATGGATGAGAGGAGACTCTCATGTACCTCGAGATGCAGCGTGCCAGAGATGATGCTCTCGTTGTGAAAGATCGGCGGCGACGTATGGGTAACTGCGTGGCTGAAGAACTGCACCTCCAGACCGCCTTTGTCGTGAGCAACCGTATGAGAGGTGCCGCCGATGGCCTCGTGCGAAGTGTAGGGAGGTAGAACGTCCATGTAAGGTTGCAAGAGACCGTGCAGCACCTGAAGCCTTATCTGCTTTCCTCGCGCGCAAAGTCCCGCTGTCATCTCTGTCATCTGCCAGGAAAGAGGGCATCGAGCGGGTGCGAGGGGGTCTGCAGTCCACAAGAGTGTAGGACAGCGGGAGAAATCCTCTCCAGCGCTCATTTCGACGACTTGAGAGGGCTTAGGCGGGTCCCAAACACGAAGTTTGAGTACTACTTGTAAGAAGACAGCGGGCAAGGAGCGGAAAACACGCGCTATGATCGCTGTCGACCTTGTAAGAGTCAAGCAGTAATCGGCAAATCGCGTCCGATGTTCATGACAGAACGCCAACCGTGGCCGCGCCGATTGTTCTAGGAGGGTTCCTGATCGTCGCTATGAGGAATGGGGGCGATGTCTTCGCACCATGTTTTATGGATGTCAGGGCGCGTAGCCGCGTCCTGCGAAGCATCCTGACTCCTGCAAAGGCACTGCAGGAGCAAAAAGGTTGAATGTACGATAAAATTGCGGTGTGCAGTACGATGCGTATACAATAAACGAGTTGACGACTCGTGGAGCGAGGCTTACGGCGAATACTGTTTCTGGATAAACTTGGCAATAGTCTGCAACTGGATGTTGCTCGTTCCCTCGTAAATCGCACCCTGAAAAGAGAGTCAGCGCAGATATTAGTGGATATGAATGCCAACTCACAATCTTCGAGTCACGCCAGAACTTCTCGATGCCCGTCTCGCGCGTGAAGCCTACGCCACCGCACCACTCAATAGCCTGACCGGACACCTTCTGCGCGACGACGCTCGAGTACCACTTGGCCATAGCCGCCTGCTGCGTAAAATCGAGCCCTTGCTCCTTACGCCGCGCCGCATTGTACGTCAACAGCCTCGCCGCCTGGATCTCCGTCGCCGCCTCCGCAATCTGGAACGCCATGCCCTGGAACGTGCCGACAGCCTGACCGAACTGCTTGCGCTCGTAGGTGTATGGGACCGCCTTGTCGAACGCGCCCTGCGCGAGACCAATCATCTGGCCCGCGATACCGATACGACCTTCGTTGAGGATCTCGATGGCGATCTTGTAGCCCTTGCCCTCGCCGCCGATGACGTTCTCAAACGGCACCTTGACGTCGTCGAAGGCGACGGTGCAAGTGGACGAGGCGCGGATACCGAGTTTCTGCTCCTTCTTTGCGATTTTCACGTCTGAGCGCGGGACGACGAAGCATGTGATGCCCTTGTAGCCCTTGGACATGTCCACATTGGCGAAGACGAGGAAGATTTCCGCCTCCCATGAGTTTGTGATCCACCTGCGTATCGTACTATGAGCCGCTGCAATGTTATGCACCTGGACTGAACACACATCTTGGATCCATTGATCACGTAGTGGTCGCTCTTCTTCTCGGCACGAGTCTGGAGAGCGAAAGCGTCGGAGCCGCTCGCAGGCTCGGACAAGCAGAACGAGCCGAGCTACGCGCGCCACATCGTCAGGACCGGCGCCTCGCATGCTTCGGCGCATTCACGCACCTTGCTCTCAGCAAGGAGAGGCAGATACTTGTCCTGTTGCTCCTTGTTGCCGTACTTGCGGAATATAGTGTTGACGAGAGTATTGTGGACGTCGCAGAGCACAGACACGCTCGGGTCGATGCGGGCGAGCTCCTCGATGACGAGGATGGCGCTCGTGAAGCTCGACTCTGCGCCGCCGTGGTCCGCGCTGGTCTCGATGCCCATAAACTGCGGGTGTTAGTTGGAGGCGAACGCTGTGGAGACGGACGACGGACGCACGCCCTGCTCGAAGAGGCCCTTGATAATGTCCTTGTCCATCATCTCGTTCTCGTCCATCTCCCGCACTTTAGGTCCCACTACATCCGTAGCAAACCTCCTCGCTATCGTGGGCGTCAGTGACAAGGCCGGCGTTAACGACGCTACGAACCGGCCTCGCGAATCGCCTCCTCCTCCTCCGTCAGCGTGTCCAGGCTCTGCAAGCTGCGTCGTGCAGCACTGGCTGATATCCAGCGCTTACTCGGCGCAGCGAGCACCGTCCGGGAGCTCGTCGTCGTCGTCGCTCGTCGCAGTGCGGTACGGAACATGGCTGTCACAAGTCAAGCGGTCTGGGGAAATCACATGAGCGCTCGAGAGCGCCCGTTCTCCCGCGGCCGATCCCACATGCAAAGAAATTTATGGAGACGAGAGCAAAGAGCATATAAGAATTGCGGTTGGGGTCAACGAGTTGAGAGAGCCTAGACTAAGGGTACTTTCTACCAGAGAACGAAAAAAGGTAAAGTGACGTTGCAATGCGTGAGGGTGAGAATTGGGAGATGAGGGAGTTGAAGCAGGTCGGGACGGGGAGACTTCATAGCACCATAGCAGACACACGAGGGAGGGGACAGAGAAACACAGAGACAGCACACGGTATGCACACGCGCCGCCTACCTATCATGAGCAGCAGACTTCAGCAGCAGATGTCAGTGAATAATTAGAGCGACGCCCGCGCGACCTAGTCGTCGTGCCGCGCCTTGGGCGCCAGCCCAGCCGCCGCGAGTCCACGGTGTGCGAATCCTCCACCGCGCCCACGACCGCGCCCACGGAGCGTACCCTGGCTACCCGGCCCGTCCGAGCGGTCCTCGGCAACGACGACGCGGGGCTCCATATCTTTAATCTTCTCCGCGTGTTTCGTCTGGCCCGCCTTCATCGCGTCCTCGTCACCGAACTCGACGTACACGATCCGCGTCGGTCGGTTGGGCGGCGCGGGCGGCATCGCGACTTTGGTGATCCCGTCCTTGGCGTCGTTGAAGAAGTCGCGCACCTCCGCCTCGGTCGTCGTAGGTGGAACCTTCATAAACAGCGTCCACGGGTTCCGCGGGCCCTTCCGGCTCGTCGGCGTGCGTGCGCCGCCTTCAGACGGCGAGAGCAGCGCGTCCGCGTCGGGAGACTTGGCACCGTCAGCGACGCTCGTGTTGACCGTCGGCTTCTCGTCTTTCGCAGCAGCGGCAGCAGCAGCCTTCTCCTCCTTCTCCTTCTCGCGCTTTTCGCGCTCCTTCTCCTTCCGCTTCTCCTTCTTGGCCGCCTTGGGGTCCGTCGCGCCGTTCGTCTTCTCGGCGGAACCAGGCGCAGGTGCAGGAGTAGAGGGTTTCGCGGGCGTGGAGGCGGACTGTTTACCGTCCGATGGAGCGGGGGTGGCAGCCTTAGATGGGCCGGTAGGTGCAGGAATGGCGGCAGCAGCAGCAGCAGGAGCAGTGTTGGCTGGCGGTGCGGGAGCTGCAGCGGGAAGACCGGAGGCAGCAGGGGCAGGAGCACCAGCCGCTTGCGTTGCTGCTGTTCTGCGGTATGCAAAGTTGAAGCCTGGATACAAGTTAGGACGAAAGAGCTCAAGGCAATACGAAAGAACTTACCCTGAGACTTGAGTTCGCCGCTGACGCGACCCTCCTTGATGTCAAGGACGAGCGAGCCGTACGCCGCGTCGCACAAGTTCCAGTTCCAGCAGTTCTTCCACGCCGGATCCTCAGTCGCGGTCGCACCGCCCGCGGCAGAGTTGGCTGCAGCAGGAAGGATGCGTTCTGCGACCATGATCGCCTTTTCCAGCAAAACACGTTGCGGCTCGCTGTAAGGTGCGTGTTAGAAGGACGGTACGACAGGAGAACTGAGGTGGGAACGCACTCGATGACGGCGTCGACCTGGGTCTTGACGTTCTCCCATATCCTCTCGAAGCTGTCTTTGCCGCTGATGAGTTTCTGGCGGTAGCCGTCGAGGTCGTTCTGGACGGAAAACTCGTTCCAGGAAGAGGAGTAGCGGAAGTGGAGACCGGCAGAGACGGTAAGGTCGGCTTTGACAACTAGCGCGAGTTGTGCGAGCAGCCCCTCGCGGCCGGGTGAGGCGTGCGTGAGCAAGAGACGGGTCTCTGAGGCGTCAAAGACCTTCTGGGAGGTGTCGACGAGCTCGCCAATTTGGAGGGCGGTAGTCCACATGGTGCCTTGTCCGCCCGCGACGGTGGCTTGGCCGTCGCCGTTGTCGAACATGCGGTGGGGCACGAAGGCGCCGCCGAGACCGAGTAGACGGAGCTTGATGCCGCCAATGTCGAGGACGCGGGTGGTGGCTTCGTCGAGGACGTGGAGGTTGTCGACGTGGTAAGCACCTGAGCGAAACTTTTCGAGCACGGCGACGTCCTCGCAGGCGCCCCAGACGGTGAACACGGGCACGTTGAGCTTGAGCTGGCCGTTGAGGAGGAGCGGGAACTCTGAGAGCAGTGGGGTTGGTGAGGCGGCGAGGGACTGGCGCATTTGCGGGGGCTGCTGGTCGAGGAGCTGGTTGCGCTTGTCCTGCTGGATGAGGGGCGAGTACATGATCATATGGCGCAGCGTTCTGAGCGCAAGTTTAGTCAATGTCGAGCACCAAAGGACGAGCGCGCTGACCGGTCGCTGATTCTCTGGAGACTGGCTTGTTCTGCACAAGAGTCAGTCAGGAGCGAGTGCAGGGAAAAAGGACGGGCGCACCGAAGAAACCAAAGTCGCCGGTGTGGAGGATGGCCTTGGCGCCGGCCTCTGCAGCGAGGTCGTTGAGCTGTGAGAGCTTGCCACGAATGTCTGCGATGGCGAGGATGCGGCCTTGGTTGTTGTCGATGACGACTGTCTGGGTGTTGACCGCGTTCTTGTTGGGGCCCGACGTCGGGGGCATTGGGGACGCCGAGGGCCGCGACGAGGACGCGCCGGGTTTTTGGGAGCTGTTCGTGGAGGCCATCGTGGAGGGCGAGGAGGGAAAAGCGGCAGGTTCCGGCGCTCTTCCTCGGATGTCGTCCAAGTCGGTGACCACGACGAGCGACGTCCTCCTCTCGTTCCTCAAACTGCCCCCAGAGACGGTCGTACTCTGCGCGTCGTATGCGCCCATCGGCGACCAGGCCACGCACGCGCTCGCCATCGACAACGCGCGCAGACTCATTCACAACTCCAGAGACCCCAGCTCCCCGTTCCAGCCTCTGCTCGCACATGTAGACGTCCAGCAGCACGACTCTAGGCTCGCCGTATTCGCAATCGCTTCTAAAGCAGCTCATTCCCCGCACGCACACGCTCTCAGGTCCCTCGCTCTCCACAATCTCGTAGGTCCGTGCGCGTTTTCTATCATCAACACCGAGCTCACCGTCCTGGGCAGCGGTCGACACGTCGTCCTTCGACTTCCACATGCTCTACAGCAACCGCCGCAACGACTCGCACTCGCCGACCACAGCATTCGTCACTCCAGGCCTCCACCGTCTCTATCTCATGTTTCTCGCAGCTCTCAGAGACCGAATACTGGCAGACATCTGCGACAACTACTCGGACCGCATACGAGCCTCCTGCGTCAGATTACGCGACGGCTTCCTGCTCATCCATCGTCCACTCGACTCGGAATGGGCGTTCGGCTGGGACGATCCTCAGTAAGCGTGCCAGGTGTCTCCTTACATAACTCACACCGCCCTAGATCTCGCCTGGCTCACTGTCGACTCCATCTACATTGGATGGACGCGTCCACCATCGTGCTCCGTCCAATATTCACCACCGTGCCGTATGCCCGTCTGTCCGCGAAACGCGCAATTGCCGGCACACCCATCGCCCTCCTGCCCTACGACGTCCCGGCATACTTTATAGCGCCCTATACGGGCTCTACCGCCGCGCTTTCTCAGCAATTTCGCGACAGTCTCGTGGGGCTCGGCGTCGGCCCTTCGTGGGAGCGCCGCGGCTACATCCTCTGCTGGATCCCCGTCCACGCGTCGCAGAACGAAGACAAGGCCGTGCTTGCCGTATGGCCTACAGCACTCGCCGTCGCCTGCACGGACCGCCCGCATGCAAAACGCCTTCCCACTGTCCCCGACCACTTTGCGATACCGAGTTGGCAGACGCACGACAAGCAGCCACGTACCGCGCGCGCGCGCGCCGTTATTCCCGTTGTCACGAAGCATAGCTCGGACGTGCCCTCCGTAGCTATGAATGTCGCTGGCTTCGTAGACGCGATGGCGAGGGAACGCGAACGCGAACGAGAGAAGGCGAAAGAGGAACGGTATCGTCGATTAAACGTCTCCGTCCCACAGTCCGGCGTAGTCGGCGGTCCACGAAGTACGCTCTCAGGCTCTGCGGGTGGTTTCGCACAGTCTATGAGTGCGAGCGACCATTTTCCTTCGCCGGGTCTCCCACTGAGCCAGTTCACTTCGCCGCCGAATGACGTGCCTGCCATGCCGCCGCCGCCTGTATGGGGCGCACCTCAGCCAGACGTTCCTATCACCGCGCCAGCGTCTTCGTTTCCCTCTGTGGATGACTTTTATAGCGCCCTCGGTGCGACGGACGATATGGCGTCCTTCGGTCTTCTGACAGAAGACGACTTCAGCTTCTTCGACCAGCCCGCTGTACCTGTCCCCCCTGCCGAACCGCCTCCAGACCACGGCGCAAACCTTCTCGACGATGCAGCGGCGCAAGCGGATATCATCATGAGCATCGACGACTTCACGCAACAACTTGAGTCGCACGACGGGATGGGCATGCCGCTGTACGGCACGGGCTGGACGCCCGAGTACGCGCCAGACCCACCTCGTACCGCCCAGTTCACGGATATGCTTACTGGTGTCTTGCCGTCGCCGGCGAAGACGCCGTGGACGCCTGCCCCGGAACCCGCGACGCCTAGTCTCGTCTTTGCGCATGACCCGGCCACTGTGGTCGTGGACCCGTTCGACCAGATCCCGTTCGCTGTTGCGCATTCTGCTGCGGACGCAAAGTATACGGCTGGCAAGTTCTCTGCGACTTTGTCGGTTCCGCTTTCGCCTGCGCCGTCGCCGCCGACGAGGGATCTTCGCGAACGGTATAGGACGTTGACGAATCCGAGCGTTGGAGTCGTGCAGCGTTTGCGGATGGCGAAACGGAAGAGTATTGATCAGGGGAGGAGAGCGTCACCTTCGCCTTGGGAGCGCAGTGAGGCGGAATGGATCGTCAACCCACCGTCGCCGGAAGGTCTACCGTCCCCGCCGTCATCAGATGCCGACTCGTCAGACGAAGAACCTAAAGACGACTTATTCGGAGACGATTATGAAGATGAAGAGCTGGCAGCAGACGCAACGCAAGCACGCGCGCCGACGCCAGTGCCTGATGCCGTGCTCATCGGTCCTGCGTTGTTGCATGCTGCTTTTGCACATCGCGCCCTCCTGCCGTTGGGTGTCCCGTTACCGCCTCCGGGATCGTCGGCGCCTACGCCCGCCGGTGCGCAGCCTATATCCGTCCCAACGCCCGTCTCGCCCGCCGCCGCAGGAGCAGGTGCTACACCCTTCGAGCGTGCGCGGAATCTTGAACCCGTCGCAACAGCTTTCGCGCGCGAGGTGGTGGAAAACGCCACCTGGGCCGCTGCGTGGCAGATGCTGGCGGAGAAGAAGGAGAAGGAGCGCGAGGTGTGGCAGGAGGAGATAGCGCAGAGCGTCGCGCTTTTCGGCGCGCTGCCGTATCTTGCGGTTGGTAGCACTGGATGGTCTGTGACGCAGCTCGCGCCGCCGGAGATTGTGCTGGAGAAGGGAGGGATTCTTGTTCCTGTTGCGCCTACTGCGCTTCGCTTTTGGGAGAAGATGGGCTTTGGGCCAAGGGCGGGTGCGAAGCATGTTTCGGCTTTCGTGTTGTATGAGGATGGGAGCGCTGTGGCGGCGTCGGTCGCGCCGTGGTTGGAGAGCGTGTCGAAAGCGTTCGCGGTATGTTCATCCGCAGGTCGGTCTCGATGTGTGGCTGACTTCCATTCTACAGAGCCGAGGACTGGGCACACACGTTGCGGGCAAGGCTGGTGGTTACGAGCTCAGCGTCCCGCTCAAGTGGGAACTCTTCCGCAAAACGCTCGCTCATCTCGTCACGGCGATGGCGGCATCTCCGTCAACGACACCCAGCTCACACTACGTCGTGTTCTACATCGCCATCCCGCAGAGCATGATGACCCTTTCATCGTTGTTTTTGCGCAACATTCTTGGTGTTGCTGCGCAGCACATGAAACTGCCCAACGGCGCCGTACTGGATCCCGACAGGATGCTCATCCATCTGCTCCCCGAAGCGGCGATCCTCGACAGCTCTCTGTTCCCTGTTACAAGCGTCGTTGGATCAGTGTACGACCGTCTTCCGCGGATCGTAGAGCGGCACGCAGCGAGACCGTTCTTCAAGCGCGGCCTCGCCTGGCGATCCGCTTTCGACGCGGCGTCCTTCACGCTCGCTCGTCGTCCAGGTCAGACAAAGGTTAACTTGCAATGGGACTGGCCCATCCGTCACCTCGACGTCGTGGAGAAGAATACCTTCCTGCACGTCGCGTACCGTATCTCCCAATGTCGGAACTGGGTCTTCTTTGCCGCGACGGACGAGCGTGGGGAGAGCCACTCGCTCATGACGTGGGCGTACGGTCCCGATACCACCCTACTGGAACTTGTGCAGGACGTGTGGAAACGCGCGATGGATTTGGCGGGACGCGCGAGCGTGTCGTGGAGGCTTGTTATCGCCAAGTCGGGCTCGATGGGTCGCGATGAATACGAAGGTGAGTGTTCTCCGCGCTCGACTTGAGCTTCCGGAGGCTGACGACGCGAAGCGTGGGTATCTCATTTCGATAATAAGGTCAAAGCTAGCAAAGAGCAGGACACTCCGGACACCCAGGCTCCTGACGTCCAGATCACGTTGGTTGGGGTGCATCGTACCGCTCCTTTCACGCTCTTACCGCTTTCCTTGGCGACGGACGATAGCGTCGTGCCTGCACAGGATGAACGGCCCTCTGCATCGTCTTACATGACTGATGTGTCTTGGCGGGGGTACATGCTCGACCCTCCTGCTACCCAGCCTCTGAGTGATATCGTCGAGACGACACCGGCAGCTGCGGGTGAATGGTCCTTACGCGACGGGGCTTCTGCGACCGCTGCGTCCGATGACGGCGTTGTTCCTGCTGTGACCGTGACACTCCTTCGCTCTTCTGCCGCGCTCAAGAAGCCAGCAATGTCCCACGTCCACCTCTTTCACTTGTCTCACTCGACAGGTCGTCCACTTGCACCTGACGTCGTCCCAGCAGAGCATCTGCGGGACATCGTACGGAACTATGGTGAACTTTCTGTGCTGGGCCACGTTCGTTCTTACGGCGCGTCTTCTGGGCCGCCAGTCTTGCCTTTGCATCTCGCCGCTGTAGAACATATGGATCGTACATTCGCCGCTGCGGACATGGTCTTGGAAGTTTCGGGAAATGTTGTCGACCGTGACGTATGAACCTCATCTTGGATCTCATGTTTTGTGCATTTTGTACCTTTACATACAACACAACGTAACTTACTCTCTCGTATTTACTACCTCGCATAGATACTACTACATAAGGTGAAAAATGCTACTCTTGCTTTGTTGCAACAGAGATCGCTCCTGTGCCCCACGTGGGTTGGCCGTCGGATGCGGCAAAACCGATACAAGTGCAAGAGTTACTCGCCAATGGAACAATTTTACTATTATACAATGTAAGTTACAGCGCGACCTGGATTAGAGTATCGGACCACAGGCGACGCTGGGCATGACCTGCTGGCGGGTGTAGCCGTTTCTATTTTGGTCCGGCCTTTCATCTTCTCAACATCCACATCTAGAACACGCTCAGCACTTGCCACGTACATTCCGCTGTGCCCGCATCACTTCCCTGCACTGCCGTTCTCACTTGGTTTCCTCCGGGCTGCTTCACCCGCGACACTGATGCACAGCGAGCGCTCGAGCCGCCATACCTTGTATCACGTGTACTTACTGAGTGGGAGTTGGGCGGCGTACGTCCATACTCATCTCGTGCAAAGGAGGCTACGAGGATCTAGTATGAACATAGTGGTATATACTTTGGCACTCCCCACCTCGCACCCATGACCGATAGCTTCCTATAACAACTGGGCACATCGGTTCCACGTCTATACGCTACCCGATAACTCAAAGGTTGTGTCGCAAATGTAATCAGAACTTCAGTTGTAGACTGGTGAGTAGGGCATGCGAAGAGGCGAAAACGGCCGGTTCCCAGCAACCGGCCGCTTCCGGGTGGACGACGGTATGAACGGGCGCGCGACTCGGAATTCCGGCGCAAAGTGAATCAACAGGTCCAACCAAGTCTATTAATGTGGGTCGAGCGAGCATCACACAGAGGAGTACAACACGGAAAAAGAGAATGGGAAACATACAATCGTCTACTCGAAATCGTGGATACCAGGGACAACGACACGTTCAAAGCTGGGCTCAATGGGACCCGCGAACGCGACCACCCGCGTCATCACATGCTCGAACTTGGGCCTCGAGAGTAGGACAACCCGATCTCCGGGGCCCGCAAACGTCAACACGCGAAGGGAGCGTAGAATCAACACGAAGTCCGGCTGGGCCCAGAAGGCTGCGTGCGCCTGGCCCGAAACTCGGAGGAAGACATGCGTGACGAAGGGGAGGTGCATGCCCTTCATGGCTTTATAGTACGGCGACAGAAGCCGGTCGTAAAAGATGAGCTGCTGGGCGTTGCGCAAGACGCCACTCTCGTGCAGGAGCGTAAGGGCGTACGGAGCACAACCCACGAACGTGCGGTAGCGGTTGGTGTAGTTGCACACGGTGAGCGTGCACCCGTCGTCGCCTTCGCACATGTCGAGGATGATTGTCCTGACGTGATCACACGCGATGATGCGGACCATGTTCTCCGGGTGCAGACGGAGGATGGTTGGGATCTGGTCGGCATTGAGGGGGGCCCGAAGCAGATACGCGACGTAGGTGTCCTCGATAGCACGCGCAGAAAGGTCCTCGTCGTTCTTGCCACCCTCGTCGTCAGAGCGAGATGCGCGGACGGTCGCATCGGAATCGTCGCCAGAGTCGTCGCACTTGTCGCGCACGCGTCGCGACAGCTTCCGATGCTCGGAGAGCTCCTGCTTACGGCGGCGCGAATTTCGGCGGTCGAACGAGCGCTTCAAGCTGCCCTTGGCGCGCGGCAGAGAGGTATCGTCTCGCAGACGCGCGGCAAGTCGACGCTGGCGTAGGCGGTCACGAACGGCGGCGCTGCCGGCGGCAGGGTTGTCGTCAGGGAGGATGTGGGACTGGACGAGTGCGGTGGGTGCGACCGCGCCGAGGAATGCAGCTTGCGCAACGAACGGCGTCAGCTTGTCGAGGATAATTGACGGATTGATGATGGTGGGACTGGACGGGACACCGGTGGACGTCTGGTCTAGAATGACACGGGTCAGGGTACAGCACAGGGTGCGCCGGGCTGGAGATGTAACGTACCGACATTGACAGCAGGCTGGGGGGAGGCGGCCCAAGACGAGCTGGAGGAGAACTCTGGAACAGGCAATATGTGTCAGGCTGCAGTCAAGAATGGACACGAGAAGAAAAGGTCGCGCACCGAGATCGGCGTCGGCCTCGTTATACACGTCTTGCGAGACCTTGTTGCCGGGGTGCACTTCCCCTGCGTTACAGCGCGTCAGGAGAGGGAATGAAGAAGCAAGCGGCGTACAATGCTGAACGTGTGCATAAGCTTCGGAAGGACTTGCGAGGTAGTCAGGCCCTGAAGTCCACATAGTCAGCGCGTGGTATAGGGTGAGATGTCAGGTATGCGCACCAATACCGGCGTCGTGCTCGCACCATGCGTTGACCCAAGACTGAGCTTCGTCGGACAATTCTTGATAGTGGGGCGAGGTCGGGGGCGAGGACGAGAGGTCTTGCGGCGTAGGTTGACCAAGCCCTGCATGCGAGTGCGTCAGGACGCGGGATAGGACAAGGAGGGACGTACAGAGGTCGGGAGCCGGTGGATAGTCGTTGTTCGAGGCCGGCGCGTGCAGGTGAGAGAACTCGTTCCCTACGGTCGAGTGCGTCAGGGCTTGAGACATGGGGGACAGACTGGGAAGGGAATGGAGACGTACATGGGTCATCGGGGGCTGGGTACCACGGGTCGATGTTGTAGTGTGACGAGCGCGAGTCTGGGGCCGTATAGCCGACCACTTCAGGCAAGACGCGTAAGGACTCAGTCGTGAAGGGATCTTTGTAGCGTACCGAGGTCGTCGTCGTCGTCGTAGTCGCCGAAAGACTGAGTGTCGGTGCCGCTGGACGGGTCAAACGTCAGCGACGCGGTCACAGCGTACAACATGTGGGACATGGGGGAGAATTTGGAAGAGAGGGCGAGTGCGTAGAGGAGAACGAGCGTGGGGCACAAGGAGCGTGGACAAGAGCTGTCGAGGAAGAGACGTGAAGACAACCTGACTACTCACAGACCACCTTTTATGGCCTCCAGCACTGGCAAAGTCGCGTGCCGGTGGATTTCAGTACCGTCCAGACCTCGAAATTAAGCACAACGGCCCGAGCCAGGAGTGTTCGCCCGGTATAGGGGGTTGCGCGGAAGTGCAGGGGTTGGACACGGACTCGAACGCGTCTGGGCACACGCGTTGCAGAGACATGCCTCGTCGGACATGGTGATGGCGAGAGGCAAGAGGCGCGTTGACGCGTAGAGTAACTCCGCTGAGCTGGGCGCTTAACCGGTGACTACTTCGCGGCCGGGAACTTTAACGACAATACTTCCCTCCTCTTCCTCTAGCCGCCATCGTTGAGCTTCTCGTAGTAATGCCGACACGCGCACCCGACGCGCAACAGAGCGATTCAGAGGTACACGACGGTGGACATGGGCCGAATTCGAATGGCTGACTGTACTGTACGGTTGCGCATAGGTTCATCCGTCTAGATCTGTTAGCAAGCACAAGCGTCGCGTTGGGTAGCTGTCCTACGACTTCTCCGAGGTCGTTGCTTGTCGCGCATACCTTCGGGCCACAGTGATCTTACGCAGCGCGTAACGCATACGGACGTCTGAACTCGTCACGACCGTGGGCCGCTTTCTATTCGGTCAGGTCGCGCGTCTCGTTCACCGCGTTTCCGACTGCGGGTGCAAACCGCGTCAGGATGTCGATGCAGATCACGTGCCTGCGGGCGCGGTTGACAGGGGCGAAGAGTGGCTTGTTCTCTGCAATTGCCCAGAACGGTCGGAAGCCTTATCCTTCAGGGGCAGTTGCTACAGAGTCTATACCAGCCCTGGATCCCGAACGCACGAACCCAGACACGAGCGTCTCCCGTGGGCGGTTGTGGGTCCAAGTGAGGCGCTGCGGGAACTGCGAGATCTTGGATGCTCGGCGTTTGCGGCGATCCCGGCCGGCCTACTGGTGCGTTCGTCTCTTGACTTTCGCTGTGGGTCCATGTTCTGACTGTTACTATAGCGAGCATCTCTAGCCAGACAGTCTGGGCCCCTTACACGCTCGTTCCAGGTCGTTTGTGAGCAAGAGGCGCGGGAGCGGGGCGGTGCATTGAGCAAACGCCGTGGGTGATGGAATCATCGCCCGGATTATTCTGCTTATACCTTCGCTCTCTTCCATCTACCAGAGTCCGCAGTCGAGACCTCTTGCTCTCTCTCCCTCACCATGTCGCGCGACTTCGGGACGCAGAGCGTGCCCGCACTCCCCATGGCATCGTCGTCCATCTCGCGCGCCCGAGTCCCGCCCGCAATCCACACCGCACGCGACACCAGTCCGTTTGGGCGCGCCCATACGCCGAATACCAGCCGCAGCCACGCGAAGCGGCCCTCGACTGCAGGTGCGTTCCCTGCTCGCGTGTGCGTTCGCCACAGTGTGGCAGAGATGCTGACGACGCGCCTGCCGGGCGGTGCAGAAAGCGCCAATGCTTACGGTCAGCCGCCCCCGTCGAGCGCCATGTTGCGCACCTTCGAGCACGACGCCGCCGGACGCAGTCGCACACCATCGCCTGGGCCCCAACATTCCACCTCCATGGGCATGCTCGAGACCGGTCTGCGCAAGCTGATGGGCTCGGGCAAGAAGAAAGACAAGGACGCGAAGGAGCGCAGTCGCGAGCGTTTTCCACAACGGCCCGTCGAAACCTTCAACCCGACGGCGAGCGCGCCGAGCGTGATGACTATTGGTCCGCCTAGGCGGCGACGCGAACACTCGCCGTCTGCGCTCGGACGTTCACAGTTGCCGCCGCCGACGTCTGCAGCGATGGCGAGCAGTCCACCTCCGTTCGTGACGACCCATCGTGCCCAGACACCACCGCACGGCGTTACGTCGTTTGGCATGCACCGAGCAGGGACCCCTCCGCATACCGTGACCTCGTTTGCACCGCATCGCACGGGCACGCCTCCCCACAACGTCACCTCCTTCACCCCGCCGCACACCGCGCCCTCCTTCGCGGGCACATTCCACTATCAGCTTCCTGGCGCCCATTCGCATTTACAGTCGCAGCATGCCACCTCGGTCCCGAGATCCGCGGACCCGGCGAGCCACACGCAGTCCTTCGGCCAGCACCAGCAGCGTCCAGACCATGCGTCGCACACACACGCTCATCCGCCCATCCCGCGCTCTGCAGATCCAAACGGGTCCTTTGCCCGACATCAAGAGCAACACGCACCGCCGTTCCCGCGCTCCGCAGACCCAGGGAGCAGCAAGCTCTCGTTCTCCGAGCTCGTTCGCACCGATCCGTTCGCCGTCGCTGCGCAGCACAAACAGTCAGGCGCCCCGATGCCGCGCAACGGTCAGGCGCCCTCTGCTATTTCGACATCTTCGTCGTCCTCGACCTCCAAGCGCAAGGACGCGGGGAAAGGCAAAGCTCCGGCGTTTGTCCCTGGCGCAGGCCCTGGAGCGTCCACCTCCAAGACACCCATGCCCGAGCCTCCGCCCGTGGCGAAGACGGCTAAACCAGTTACAACGCCCAAAACGGCCCCGGTGCCCGCGCGCGTGAAGCCGATGGGCGTGTTTTCCGCGTTCGCGGCGACAGGGCCGATCAGTATGCCCTTGGGCGGCTTTCCGACCTCGAGCACCAACGTGCACCATCGACAGCAGCGCTCAATCACGGATAATGCGCGCGCTCAGGCCCAACTACAGGCGGAGTCGTCCACTGTGGCGCCTGTACATGCGCATGTCCTACGAACACGCGGCTCTGAGTCCTCGTTGCACGATCGCGCACACCCACTCGCCGTCTCGCGCACATCAAGTCGTGAAGGCATTGCGCGCGTCGCGCCAGTGCCCGTCTCGGTTATTGTCGACATGAAGCCAAAGCCTCTTCCGCCTGTCCCTGCATCGCCGATGCCGAGCAAGAGTGAACGAGTTATCGAGATCACGCGGGGGCGCTCAAGCGAGGAACGACCTGTTGTAGGAGGGAAGGGCAAGACGCCAATTCGCTCACCGCTTCCACTGCCCAGCACCACATCGCCGCGTCCAGCATTCGCACTCCCAACGCATATGCACGCCGCTGACACGCTTCTCTCGCCGCTGACTGGCGGTCCCCAGTCGTCCGTTGCGGGTCCGCTCTCTTCCGTCCTCGGCACCCCACTCAGCGCATTAGGTCTTGGAGAGAACGAATCCCCTCTCGGTCCTCCGCCCTCGCTCGCTGAAGGCATTGAGGTTTCCCCGGGTGGCAGCAAGCCACAACCCGTCCGCCCCGCTGTGAAGTCCATCTGGGCACCGGATGGTGAGGAGGTAGTCGGTAGGCGGCGCGCAAGCAGTCTCGACTCCCCTCGCGTGCGGATGACGCCCGCGCAGACGCGCTTCTACGATCCACCGGCGGCGTTCAGAGTACCGACGAGTGCAGTATCGCCAGTGCTCGAAATCAGCGATGCAGAGCGGTTCAAGCGACCCATGCCGTCGCCGCATAAGAGGAGCTTTACAGTCGACATGCGCGCGTCTGCGCACGGCCTCGCTCACCCGGTGATGATGCCCCCATTGCCGAGCCGCGGTTTGAGCATCGATACGGCATTCGGACAATCCAAGCCCAAGCCGCAACCTGCGCAAGTACCGACCATTCTGCGCCCGTCCACGCCGGATGAGGAGGAGGAAGGTGATGGGGATGACGAGGAGGTTACACCACTGAGCAGCGCGGCATTGAGTCCTAATCCGAGTCCTGCGGTGGTAATGAACGCGACGAGAACACACGTCCCAAGTCCTATCGCCGCTGCACTCAGCGAGGAGAGTGAGCGCGAGTCTGCGGGAGCCCGTGTTGCGAGGAAGGGGACGGGAACGAAGAAGAGACGGCCGACTCTGGATCACCCGTCTCAGGGGCAATGTGAGTGCACCGTCGTTCTTAGACCGAGCTCACTGACATTCGCAGCAGCCGCCAACGATGCTCAGCGTCCGACATTACAGGTCGACGGTGCCGCTGCGGGCAAGAAGAAACGCCCTAAGACACGGACGGTTACGACTCTATGGACGGAGCTCTGGCACGATGTTCACGCTGGCGCGTCGTATTCTCCGCCGCCGATGCCGGATCCGCTCCCCACAACGGACGACGCCAGCGCGATGCCAACAATAACGAGGCAGGCTTCTGCGCCAGCGGCTCCTCGTCGAAACAGCACTCTAAGCACCCTTTCCTCCGCGGTTTCTCTCTCGGCATTTCCGGACGTCCCGCCCGTTCCTGCGATTCCGCCTCACATGCTCCCTGCATCCCATCCACACTCGCATTCCCACCCACAAGCTCATGCCCATGCTCTGCCGTTATCCCAGTCCAATCTTGCGCACCTCGCGCCTCCACAATCGTCATTGCCCACGCTCGACTTCGGCTCACCGCTCTCAGTCTCGTTCGGCGACTCGCCGCGCTCCTTCTCCGGTTTCGATACGCTGAGCTCGAGCAGCGGGGCGTTCTTGAGTAGTCCCGCCAGCGCGCTCAGTGGATACGGGAGTGCATCCCCGTCGCTCAGCAGCGCAGCCGGGTCGCCTGCTTCCCGGGGAAGTGGTAAAAGCATCACCGAGACGAGCTGAAACTATTCCTTTCCGACCGTTCCCGCACCATTGCATGCTCAACTCGTATTTCTTTCCTTTGGTACGTGCTTCTCTCTGGTGTCGCATCTCATGTTAAATGTCACGTCCGGTGCAGATGACCTCACGTGTGTACTGTGTACAACACTGCTAGATCCCTTGCCCTTCATTTACCCGCACATTCCTTGTCATCTTCTTGTTCATACACAATATTCGCACACCCCTTTGTCCTTGCCACACCCAGCTGACGTCGATCTCAATGCCTAACTTATCCTCCATCACTCACGATCCCGCCTGTCTACCAACTACATACGCTACATACCTGCTCTGATGCCTAGTAAATACTTACTCAATACCTCTACCATATCACCGCTGATCTGCTTTGCCGCGACTTTGGAATGTGTTGCAATATACTCAGACAATTCCCGCCATCCATGCCGTCCTTCCGCATGACTTGTCTTGCTGGCAGTTATTCGGTATATGTTCTCGATCCGCCTCCGAACTTCGCAGTGACTGAGCGCTTTGCGCACCGAGTGAGGCAACTGTCAATTGCGAAGTCTTGATTGCGTGCGGGGTAGGCGACCGCATCGCGCCTACTTAAGGATCGAGAGCATCCTATAGCTACCGCATTCCTCTCATGTCTGAAGCTGAACAAGCTGAGATCAAAGCCGACCGAACGTCCTTCAACGATCTGAAGAACTCGTTCTACGTCCTGCCAGCAGACACCGAAGAGGCAAGACGGTGAGGCGACGCCCAGACTCCTGACGCACGCTGATATGATCAGGCTGAATGCCCAGCACCGCATCATATGTGCTGCAGGGGATGGGACGTTAGTGTTCGCCCCCGTCGAGCTGAAGGACGGAGACCGTGTCCTCGACTCTGCAACGGGCACCGGTGGGCTGCCTCTCCTCATCTTTTCCTTGACTTATGCACTCGACCTGTAAAGGCATCTGGACCGTCGAGCTCGCATCGCAGTCGCCGTTGGGCGTATCCTTCACAGCCATCGACAAATCGTCAGCACTCTTCCCTGCGCCTAGTCACACGTCGTCCAACATTTCCTTCGCTCGTGAAGATGTTCTAGCCCTCCCACAAGCCTTCGACTCTACATTCACGCTCGTACACCAGCGCCTAGTAGGCGGCGCATTCCCGTCGTCCAGATGGCCACTGGTCGTACAAGCATTGTATCGCGTGACGAAGCCGGGCGGATGGGTGCAGCTGGGCGAAATCTACTCGCTGGGCATATGCGAGCAACGCTCAGACATGCCCACCACGGCGCGAATGCTGAACAACTATGTGCAGAAACTGCTTGACGCGCGAGGGCTAGACATGGACTGCGCGCTCCACATCGGTGATTGGGTAAGAGACGCGGGCTTTGTGAATATGGGGAGCACGGTCCAGGCTCTGCGAGTAGGCTTGAGAGCAGGCGGAGGGGTGCACGAGTACACGGACGACGCTATCGCGTATTTTAAGGCCATAACGGTCAGTAGCCAGAGTGAAAATGGAGCCATCTGATGCGAATACAGGTCCCTCTTGTTGCGTGCGGTGCTTCCGACAGCGAGGAAGATTATCTCGAAATGGTGGAGGCAATGCGTCGAGAGTGGGACGAAGTTGAGGGAGCGAACTTTCCCTTCCACTGGATATGGGCGCAGAAACCAGAGGCAGTAGAGTGAAGTACTTGGGTTGCACAGGAACCCTGTAAAAGCCCTGTGAATGACGTCTAACCGTTGAGAAAAACCGAGCAAGTCAGAGCCGTGGTGCGGAGTTTTATTTGTTCGAGTCTGCGCATTTGGCAATGAATCACAGCATCGACGGTCATGCGTCCGTGAAGTCTGCAACGGAGAGTAATACATCACATTCTCGAACAGATCAGGATAGTACATACTGTCACAGCAAATGAAAGGATACA
This sequence comes from Exidia glandulosa HHB12029, assembly GCA_001632375.1. Lineage (NCBI taxonomy): Eukaryota > Fungi > Basidiomycota > Agaricomycetes > Auriculariales > Exidiaceae > Exidia > Exidia glandulosa. The sequence goes on from KV426449.1 coordinate 35,595, forward strand.
TAAGCACAGCAATAGACAGCAAGAGCGATGCACCCATATGAACACAAGCAAACCCATCTCAGTCCTTGGCGTATTGCGTGAGCTGGAAAGAACGTCGAATACATCATCAGAATCGCTGCGATAGGTAATAACGAAAGAATAACTTACGTCCAAGGTTAGAGAACGAGAGCTGTTCAGGTCTTGGTCACGGTAGACGCCCACAAGCGACCTTCCTCGTTCGTAAAGCGAGCCCTTCAAGCTGATGACAATGAACTGGAACGCTTCAGACGCGTGAGCCTGGATGTAATTCGCGATTTTCGCGACATTGGTGTTGTCCAACGCAGCGTCGACCTC
>KV426450.1:0-18793 GCA_001632375.1 Exidia glandulosa HHB12029
CCAGCCTCGCGCCCAACACCCTCCCGCCGCACCCTTACGACCACGCAGCCAGAGTCTATTTGCTCATGCGCAGAACGCAGCAGAGCCAGAGCGTCACATTCAGGTGCGCCAGAGTCTGCTCAAAGTCTTTTGTGGGTCTAATTTATTTCTAGGGGCATCACGGGCGCGGGCAAGTCCTTCACAGCGCGCCTGCTCACCAACCAGCTCCTCCGACTTTCCTCGCACTCGAAAAAGGACGCCCGGGTCGCGGAACAGGTCAAGGCACTCGACGTCGTGCTCAACTCTTTCGGCGCCGCCAAGACGTTCGCGTCGCCGTCCGCGTCACGTCACGGACGCTGGACCGAGCTGCACTTCAACGACCGTGGCCGCATCTCTGGCGCGCAGGCGCTCACGTGGGGACTCGACAAGTCGCGGCTCGTAAGGTTGCAGTATGAAGAGCGCACGTTCCACGTGTTCTACCAGTTTCTGGCTGGTGCTACGCCCGACGAGCGCGACCGGTTCAACCTCGAGGACCCGTCTGAGTACGCGCTTCTGGCGTCTAGCGGGTGCTACAGACTGCCTGGAGGACCGTTCAGCGACGATGCGGCTGCGATGGAGGAGCTCAGAGGCGCGTTCAGGACGCTCGGGTTCAAGCCCAAGCACGTGCACGCCATCCAGTCTGTGCTCGTCGCCGTGCTCTTGCTCGGCAACCTCCAATTCGCCGACCCGCCTGCTCTGGATGAGCCTGCTCGCGTTGCGAACCTCCCTGTGCTCGATGCGATATGCCATCTGCTCGGCGTCGCGCCGGACGATCTCGCGCAGGCGCTGACGACGCGTACGAGCTACGTCAAGCGCGAGGCGTACAACGTCTTCCTCGACGCGGAGCGTTCTCGAGCCCAGCGCGAGCGTCTCGCGATGGACCTCTACGCCATCCTCTTCGCCTTCGTCACCGAGCTCGCGAACCACAAGACGGAGCCCGCGGCGGAGCAACGGTTCACGCAGGTCGTCTTGCTCGACCAGCCCGGCTTCCAGACCCGCGCCGCGTCAAGTAGCGCGACGCTCGTTCAGCAACACGGCCAGAACGGCTTCGACGAGTTTGCGATCCACTTTTGCGACGAGCTTGTCCAGGCGCACGTCTTTGCGCGTGTGTTTGACGAGCAGGCGCCCGAGGCGGCGCAGATGGCGCGCGACGGGATCAGCGTGCCGAGCGTCGTGACCGTCGACAACGCTGCGTGCGTCGAGCTGCTCCGCGGCGTTCGCGAGCGTGGGCTCGTCAAGCCCAATGGCGTCGTTGGCGCCATCTCGCGCTCGTCCACCGCCTTCCGCCAGGGCAAGTCGTCGTCCTCCTCGGTGGGCGGAGGCGATGAGCTCGTACAAGATCTCGTCGGCGCGTTCGGGACGCACTCGAGCTTCGTCACGTCTCCGCTTCTGAACCAACACGATGCCAAGACGCCCATGTTTGGGATCAACCACTACGCCGGCTCGTGCGCGTACGACGCGCGCAACTTCGTCGAGCGCGACGCGGACGTGCTCGATCCCGCTCTTGTCTCCCTCCTTCGCGCGAGCGGCGAGCCGTTCATCGCCAAGTTGTTCTCGGGCCCCGGTCTCGCGGCGGAGAGTCACCCGAAGGACCCGACGACGGTCACGCAAGCGCAAGTCGTCTCGCGGCCGATTCGCGCGCCGTTGCCGTTCGAGGGGGCGGATGGCGACGAGAACGGGTACGCCGAGCTGGACCCGAGTAAAGTGTACAGCGTCGGGACGCAGCTCAATACCGCCGTGAGCGAGTTGCTTGGGACGCTCGACGCGACGCGCATGTGGACTATTCTCTGTATTCGGCCTAACGACTCTGGCGCGCCCAACTCGTTCGATAAGCGGCGCGTACGCTCGCAGATCCGCTCGCACCTGCTTCCGGACTGGGTGAAGAGGAGGAGTCGCGGTGGGGATTGGAGTTTGAGGAGTACGATGGACGAGTTCCGCGCGCGGTACGGACGCACGCCTGGCGAGTATGGATGGCGCGAGGGCGTGGAGTACGCCAAGGGGAACGATGGCGTTGTGTGGATGAGCTATGGCGCGTGGAAGAGCGTGGAAGATGCGTTGAGGGCAATGGAGAAGGATGTCAAGGCCGGAGCGGACGTCACGCCTAGCGAGTACGACGCGGGCACGGACGCCCAGACGCACGACTATCCCATGCCCGACGCGCCGCTGTCGACGGAGGACTTGATGCGCGGCGTACAGCCTGGCGGATATGGCGGTGGCGGGTTGGCGGTGTCGAGTCCGGCCCTTGACGGCGCGTCGTGGCGCAGTCCATCCGACTTCGAGTCCAAGGAGCGCTTGGAACCCGATCGCGACGAGATGGACGATATGAAGGTTAAGGAGGTCCAGAATACGGTCGAGGAGGTGCCGACGAGTCGGGTGCGGAGGTGGTGGGTCGCGTTCGTGTGGCTTAATACGTGGTGGATACCGAGCTGGTGTCTGAGCCGTGTCGGGCGCATGAAGCGGCCTGATGTGCAGATGGCGTGGCGTGAGAAGGTGCGTTCACTCGTTCATGTGCACGCCCCTTTCCTGTTCCTCGCCGGCTTTCGGAGTACTCCCTCTCGCCGTCGTCCAGCGTATGAACTAACGTTACAACGCGTAGGTCACCATCTGCATCCTCATTTTCTTGTCCTGCGCCGTCGTTATCTTCTACATCATCTTCTTCGGTCGCCTCCTCTGTCCCAACTTCGACAAGGGCTGGTCCATCAACGAGGTCAACCAGCACACGGGCGACGACGACTTTTGGGTCGCCGTCCAGGGCGAAGTGTACGACATTACGAATTTCTGGCGCAGCGACCACTCGGACAACCGCGCGATGCCTGTCAATCAGGCGATGATGAAGGAGCTCGCGGGCCAAGATCTGACTGTGTACTTCCCGATCCCGCTCACGCGCAGCTGCCTCGACCTCGTCAACAACCCACTCGTCACTGTCCAGACCTCGAACCTAAGCGACTTCCTCGTTCCCACCGCGCTGCACACCAGCGGCCCGCTACAGGGCAACTCGCCGACGAAGCTGCAGGATATCGACTGGTACACCAAGTACTTCCTACCGAAGATGCGCAACTTCCACAAGGGCCCGCTGCTCGTGGAGAGGAAGAAGGTGTTCCAAGTTGCGACAGTCGACGAGTGCGTACCCTTCGCTACGCTTGACGATCGTCTCGCTCCGTACTGACTCGACTTATAGCGGCTCGGCGCGCCAGTGGGCTATCTTAGACGGCAACATCTACGACCTCACGGACTACTTCTACACGATGGACCTGCACCAGGCCGACAAAGACTACGCGTACCTCAATGGCAATATCACCGACCTCTGGAAGCAGCAGCCCGGCCAGGACGTGTCCAAGGCCCTACGCCAGGTCCTCGAGCAGAACAACATCAGCGACCTCGAGTTCCAGAAACAAATGTTCTGCATGCGCAACAACTTTTACGTTGGCGGCGTCGACTTCAGGAAGAGCGCGCGGTGCCAAGTCCAGAATTACTTCTTGCTCGTCGCCGCGGGTATCATTATGGCCACGATCCTTGTAAAATGTGCGTGTCTGGTCCGCTGATCCTCGCGCGTCCTGTTGCTGATACGGCGTTTGTAGTTTTGGCTGCGCTCCAGCTCGGTGGCAAGCGTAACCCGGAACTGCAGGACAAGTTCATTATCTGCCAGGTCCCGTGTTACACCGAAGGCGAAGACTCGCTGCGCCGGACCATCGACTCGCTCGCTGCGCTCAAGTACGACGACAAGCGCAAGCTCATGTTCCTCATCTGCGACGGCAATATCATCGGCTCGGGTAACGACCGCCCTACACCCCGTATTGCGCTCGACATCCTTGGCGTCGACCCGTCGCTGGACCCGGAGCCCCTGCTGTTCCGCTCGATTGGCGAAGGTTCGAAGCAGCTGAACTACGGCAAGGTCTACTCGGGCCTGTACGAGTTCGAAGGTCACGTCGTCCCGTGCGTACTGTGCCTCCACCTCGTCTTGTTCGCGTCGCTGACGTTGCTGCGTCTATCTTCAGGTATGTCGTCGTCGTCAAGGTCGGAAAGCCGAGCGAGCGCAGCCGCCCGGGCAACCGTGGCAAGCGTGACTCGCAGGTGCTCATGATGCACTACCTCAACCGCGTACACTTCGACGCGCCCATGAACCCGCTGGAGCTCGAGATCTATCACCAGATGCGGAACGTCATCGGCATCGACCCCGCGTTCTACGAGTACATCTTCATGGTGGACGCCGATACGGTGCGTAGCACGCCGCCCGTGTGTGTATCGTAGAGGCTGATGCTCGCGTAGCTCGTGACGCCCGACTCGCTCAACCGTATGGTCGCGTGCACGTCGGATGACCAGAGCATTGTTGGCATCTGCGGCGAGACGAGGCTCTTCAACGAAGAGGGTTCTTGGTGGACCATGATTCAGGTACGTTTCGTCGTGTGGGGTCGAACGTGTCCCTGAAGTTCCGCTGTAGGTCTACGAGTACTACATCTCGCATCACTTGGCGAAGGCGTTCGAGTCGCTGTTCGGCTCGGTGACGTGCTTGCCGGGCTGTTTCTCGATGTACCGCATTCGAACCGCCGACAAGGGCCGCCCGCTCATCATCTCGAACCGTGTCATTGACGACTACTCGGAGTGCCACGTCGACACGCTGCACAAGAAGAACCTGCTGTCGCTCGGCGAGGATCGATACCTGACGACGATCATGATGAAGCACTTCCCGACTTTCAAGATGAAGTTCACGCCGGACGCGCTCGCGCACACGGTCGCGCCGGACCGCTTCAGCGTTCTGCTCTCGCAGCGTCGTCGTTGGATCAACTCGACCATCCATAACCTCGTCGAGCTCGTCTTCCTTCCCGAGCTGTGCGGGTTCTGCTTGTTCTCCATGCGCTTCGTCGTCTTCCTGGACCTCCTCGGCACGATCATCCTGCCTGCAACCACCGTCTACGTGTGTACTTCGTCCTTTGTCTGTTGCGCCAGCTCTGACCGTTCTGCAGCTCATCTACCTCATCGTCACCGTGTCCACGGGCAAGGCTCCAATCCCGATCATCTCCCTCGCGATGATTGCCGCGGTGTACGGTCTTCAGGTCCGCACATGCTCTGTGTGCTTCACTGCGTATCCTAACTGTTCTTCAGGCAATCATCTTCATCCTTAAGCGCGAGTTCATGCTTGTTGGGTGGATGATTATCTACATTCTCGCGTACGTCGCGCTGCCCGTCCTACGCGTCCCTTTCTGACGCTTTCGAATAGATATCCCATCTACTCGTTCTTCCTTCCCGTGTACTCGTTCTGGTGCATGGACGACTTCTCGTGGGGTAATACGCGCGTCGTCGTCGGCGAAGGTAGCAACAAGAAGGTTGTAGTCGCCGATGATGAGAAGTTCGACGAGTCCATGATCCCACTGAAGAAGTTTAGCGGTTTGTCCCATTACTTGAAGGCATGATCGTATACTAACCTTGCTGCCGTGCAGAATATGAGGCTGAAGCATGGGAGACTGGCTCGCACCATTCACACGAGTCGCGCCAGTCTGGGCGGACGTCGGACACTCGCAGCCGCAGCCAAGACCCGTACCGAAAGCCGCGCTCCCAGTCTCGTGCCCAGTCGCATATGAGCCTCAACCAGGCTTCCCAATCCGGCGACTACTATCGCGACACGAACCTGACATTCAACAACTCGTCCAACCCGAACCTCCGCGTCCCCGGCTCCCAGTCCCAGCGCAACACCATGATGAACCCGCCGCAGTTGCAGACGAACTTTGGACCAGGTGGTTTCGGCTCGCGTCCAGGCTCGGCGATGGGTAATACGCCAGGATCGGCCGGGCTGCTCGGCATGGGCCTGCCCGCGGGAAGCACAACAAGCCTGTCGATGCCGTTCATGTCGCCGTTCGCTGGCGGTCCGCCGTCTGTCCACGGATCTGATTACGGAGGTGGTATGCCGAGCGCGGGTGCGTTTGCGTCCCCCATGTCGTACGGCGTGCCGAGCATATACGGGATGCCTGCCACTGCGATGAATCCCTTCGGTGCGCGGCCGCTGTCAACCTTCTCGCTTGCGACTACCGTCAATCCTTTTGCTGCGTCGGCGGGTGGCGGTACTGTGGCGCCGAGCATGAACCCTACTCCGTCCGACGACGAGCTCGTCACCGCATTACGAAGCTATCTCGCAACTCAAGACCTGATGAGCGTAACGAAAAAGTACGCACTACGGTCCTCGTTCTTTGACGCTGCTCCAGGCTGACTGTTTTCTTACAGGACGACGCGCGAGGCATTGGCCGCGCGGTTCCCCAAGGCTGACCTGACGTCGCGCAAGGACTTCATCAACGAGTCTATCGACCGGATCCTGTCCGAGTCGTGATTCACTCTTTTCCCTTTCCCCTCGTTTTCTTTGCGCATCCCAGCTCTGGCTAGACTCTGGCTACGGTTTGCTTCATTCGCACGCATCATCGCATTTCCCCGCTCTCTGTCTCTGTCTCTCATCCATCACGGACTACCCACATCTCCAGTTGCACATGGACTTCCCTAGTACGCTGCTATCCTCCTCGTTGTTCCCAACGCGCATTCAATATCTGTCTTATTCGAGCCGTAATTGCACTTCGTTTCGGACATGTCCCTTCATCGTCACAACAATCAGACGCTGTGATACGCTATACGGCGCTGTGGCCAGATCTTTTTATTGCTTCATAGTCCCGTCGCAGTTGCCGTCGCAATCCCGTCGCAGTTGCCTATTTGGCCTCAACGGATCACTCCAGATTCTTTTGCCCTCGCCGCCCAGATCATCGACTCACTGTTCGGTATATAGTCTGCCAGTGACCACGTTGTTCAAACGACACTCCGACGCTTTTTACATAGCCCTGTTCTGCCCGGAGCACCCGTCTCCCCCTTTATCGCTTGAAGTTCTTGTTGCATATCCACTGGCACATTGCCGGTCGTGCGGCAGCCTCCACGCCTTGACTGGCATATTGCAGTCTTTTCCGACACTCAATGCTGCTGTCCTCCGAGCTCTTGTGCACAGGAAAGCAGGCGATCTCTTCGACGGGCAGCTCTAGCTCATACCCGAAACATTCATTCTTCCGCCGTGCGCAGCGCGAGGAACTTGAAGGAATGCTACTAACTCCTGCCTACGTACACCTCGCCGGGGCTATCCTCACTAGATCTATACACCAAAGTTATTACCACGACCTGCCGTTGTAGACCGCAGACCCTATCTACCCGGGCTCTGCATCCTCCGCGCAGAGCTTTAACTGGTGCGGCGCTGGTCTCGTCCCCATGTGAACTGTGTATGTGAGCGGTAACAGAATATTTTGCGGGGAAGATGAGAAATCTGTTGCGGATATTTCTGGGCAGCTGAATTCCAGTGGTATTGTACCTAGCAGACAGATCGACATTGTCTTGTAGCGCAGTCTACGTCGCGGTATAGAATTCCGGAGTTCCGACTCGCACTCGGAATGCAGTGTAGCCGTCGCGACTCATAGAAGTTGCAAAGTTTTCAATTTCATCCCAGGCTTTTTACCGCGTAGCTGAAGCCGTGGACGTCGATATGATTAGACGACGGTTGAGGGTCGCGCGGCAGAGCGGGACGGGACAGGTTTGAGTCACGGTGCTGCGCAAACCCGCTGGGATAAGGCACTCAAATGCTCCACACACGCGTGTATCAGAACTATTACAGGTCCGAAGCGCTTTTGGCCGTTTCCATAATAGAAGGACTGGCACCAAGACGACCACCGACTCGCACTTAGCGCCGTCGGCACTGAAAACGGAGCTGAGAGGACGGAGACCAGGGAAATATTCAACGAAACTCAATGTAGTACACCAGGATACATGTCCAGGAGATAAACTCAAACAGCCAGCCCTTTTCGTCACTCTGTGCGCCGGAGAGCACGGCCAAAGACGCATATCTGATCACCTGCGAGCGACCTGACCGTGACCCGCTAGGTTCTGGAATACCAATAGAACTGTTGTGGACAGAAGAACACCCGTTTGTACGACGAAGAAGGATAACACGGTCTTTGTAGTCGAAGATACCGTACGTGCTGTTTGTCCGGCGGCGGTGAGCAGGTTAAGAAAGTGGCAGGGTGGACGGGGACTTGCCAAGCGCACAACTGTCCGCGTCGATTCATTAACTGCTATTGTAATAGCCGTATGCACGGAATCGAGGAACGCCATCCCACGTCCGCTCCAAATTCCTCGGGCCATAGGCTGCCAGTGGAAGGGGGCCACACAAAGGGACATGCGCATACGATTACATCAAGAACAGACTCTTCGGGTCGTCAACGAACGCGGACCCTAGAACCTCACGCGCATCCGTGACCGTACAGCCGAAGACCTTCTCGAATAGATCGAGTACGGATTTCAACTTCACGGGGAGGTGTCCGGTTTCGTTTGCAACCGTGAGCTCAGTCTCAGCAATCGCAAGCCAATGGCGGAACGGTATCTCGTTCTCCGAGTCGCCACCTATCGGTATTGTCGCTAACTAAAGACAGTAAGTGAGATGAGAAGCATAGGAGAGCAGGAGGGACTTACCAATGGCAGGATGGCACAGGCTTCGGGGGCGCGTTGCTTGAGAATCGTTTCGACATTCTGCTGCTCAGTCGCATACGCAGGAAGGGAGCGTCGTTCAGGTTGTTCAAGCCGTTGAGGGCGATGACGACTTGACATCAGTTCGCAGACGAGTCGATATGCAGGTATCCCACGTCCAGGCGGTGACGGTGGAGAAGTCGCGTCGAAACTGAGCATCTGCATCCTGGCGAGACTTTGAAGTATCCGGATAAAATCGCCTTGAGTGCCCTGTCCCGCCTCGTAAAGCAAATCCGAGCATGCCAACGTCGCACCACCGCAATTGTAGAAGGCTTCGGGAACCGTACCGTACGCGCTGATGAGGATACTGAACTTGGTCCTGAGCTCGTAAAGCATCGGTTGAATGGCATCGTTCAACTCGCGCTGGAGGGTCCCGTTCAGCTCTTCGTTCAGTACTCCCCGCCACGGAAAAACTCCGCCGATTTCGGCGGCGTGTTTTGACCGGCTTACCCCACGCACCAGGACATGTTTCAGCACAAGACTTCATAGCATTTAATAGCAGACATACAAGATGTGTATGAGCCACTAAGCCCGTTCGTGCGAGTGCTGTGTCCCGCTCGATATGCGATTTAAGCTCATTTCGTACGCTTTGGCAAAGTCAGGCCCTCCCGCAGTCAATAGACGTCAACTTCCTAAACCCTTGCGTTCAGAGACTCTTTAGACTGGTCTCAGTAGCATTCATAGGCGGTGAAGCAATAGGTGTTGCCGATGCGAAGATATTGCGGAGTATATCGCGCTCGCGCTGAAGGGCCTCGTCTATTAGACGCTGAAAACGCGTTTCTTCAAATCGCGAGAGGGCTCGTATCGTAGCCTCGGTAGTCGATGCGGAGCTGACAAGTGTCAAGGTCAGCGGTACTGGACTGCGGGTGACTTACGATAAATCGTCCATTAATGTCTTGTACTCTGGCAGCAGAGTCGTTCGACATCTGATTTCGTGAAACGGGGCGATTTTCGCCATGCCGCGCACTGAAGGAACGAGTTGGCGGCGGGCTAAGATCCTAAGAAGAGCGCGACTATGAGAGGGTGGAACTAGGAGACGAAGCGCGCGGACGTCTAGTGGCAATCGCAAAGTTGGGGATGGACGGCGTGAGTGCTTGGCGCGGCGACGCACATATCACGCGGCGAGGACCGCAAGCCGCGTATCCGATGGCCTAGGTAGCGCGAAGTCTTGAAAGCAGTTCGAATGGGCATGGCGAGTCGGAGACCTTGGACTTGTATGAGCGGGAAGACAACGCAGCACAGGTTGTCACGATGCGTACAGTACGGTACTGTAGCAGCCGTGGTCGATATGTTACCGCGCACGGGGTCACGTTATTCGCGAATAGAGTGAAAACAAGGAAACGGTGGGCGCTCGGACGGGGCAAGAAGCAAGATGCGACGGCCAGAGCCGAGGGCCCGGGACATTTCGTTTATCCTCTCCGTAGAGTTCACCTGTCCTCGCGCACGGACGACATCGCGGAGGGCAAGAGGCTTGAAGAATGGCAAACATTATTCATCGCCTACTAGTACCTACCTACCTTACGGGAGTGCCCACGCTACCCAGCGTTACTGAAACTTACAGTAACCCACCTGTACGGAAGAATGCATTCATACCAGGCCTGGAGCACAGCGATTGGACAGCAAGTGAATTGCGACGTCCGGCCTGTTTACCTAAACACGCGTGGGACACACGCCAGAGAGAATGTCTAAAAAGAAATGAAAAAGAGAAGAAGAAAAACAGACGGCTGCGCAGAGAAATGAAGGAATGAAGGACGAAGGAGCGGAAGGAGGCGGTGGAGGCGGCAGGAAAGGGACATGGTTATGAGAATCCGGCGTCGTGTGTGGCAGCCTCTAATCCAGAGGACGCCGGGGTGGAGGAGGTTATAAGCATATAGGAATGTTTCTATGCGGCTACGACACCTCGAAATCAAAGCGCATCTGACGGCCAGGCAACTCGATCTCACAGGGATAGCTGCGGGCCGTGCTCTGATCTCTGCTCACTGCGTAAGAAACCCGCCGAGCGCAGCAGGAACACTTGGATTCCGCCGACCGGAACTCCGAGAGTCGTGTCCGATTGTTTCCGGCTCACGGCCTCACGTTTCAATACGCCAGTTCAAGTAGCATATGGGATGGCTACTGCGGAGTGACTTCATCCCCTGCGACTTTGTTTCGTGATTCGTAGGAACGGAGCGTGTCAACAGTGTCAACTGAGTCTGAGCCGCGTCTGAGAGCGGCCCGGGCAGGTTCGGTCACGCTCCTGTATACGTCGAAAGACTTCAAGTTGGGACTTACAAGTACGGTACAATGGCAGCTCACGTCGCCACCGCCGAGCATCGACGCGAATTTCCTTTGCAATACCCCCGCAGCAGTTTCAATCAGCCTCCGGTGCGTTCACTAGGCCGCATTCCGCCCTGCCACGCTCGGCCTTTTTTTCGCTTGCGTCGCAAGCGACAGGCGGTTTGGCTGTCACGGTTATTTCTCCCTTTACCTTGCAGCTATGAAGGACGGGGTAGCTGTGTCACAGATCGGTAAACGGAACAGAGAAATCCTCTTATACCGGTCGGGAGCTAATCTGATCCTCTCTAACCCATATTGCATTGACCACCAACAGCGGCAGGAATGTCATCGCTACTTTCAAGTCTGGAATGTCAAGAGCATGGGAGCAAACCTACAGTCGGGAAAATACGCCTCTGACCGCGGAGATAACCACCTGTCACCGCCAGTAATAAGCAAATTCCGAGTAAGTATGGGGGCTCGGGAGAAAGAACAGGTCACATGCGTGACCGTAACCATATCGGGCCCGATATGCCATATCGAGGACAAGAATACAAAACGTTCTTCAATGCCTGTGCACGCGGTGCATGCCTCCGCCAGTTCCTCCGCACACATCATCTTCTGGACCTACTCAGATCCTGCGTCACTCTTTCTCTCGCTCTGAACGGGAGACAAGGTTCGAACGTAAAGTCGTTGCCTCAGCAGGCTTGACTTCTCCTCCAACGGCATCCACCAATTGACATTCTCCCTCTCTAAGACTTTGGAAGGAGACCATTTCGCCGACGTCTAGCTGGAGCAGATGTGTGATCTGAACTTGCACATGTGATTGACCGCGTTGAGGAGGGTTTCCGCTCTGGTAAGGAGTTGCTGAGCGCAAAGCCGCTGATCATTATTGAGGAGCGAGAGACTCGGAAGGCCCAGTCTCCTCCGCCTCCGCGCCTGAGCAACGCGGAAAGCCACGTGCACCTGAACGGTCGAACTCTGCGCCTGAACGGCCAAACTCTGCACCGTCAAACTCTGCATGTTTCTCAGAGCCGCGCGGATATCTTGCAAGTCATCCGAGTCGTAGAGCCTGCCGCCTCGGAAGTTAACAAACGCGCGCTCGTAGGAAACTAAATGTTACTAACGTGATGTCGACTCCCGTTAATTAACAAACGAACATACCTCACGGAGCCCTACTAGTACCGCTGCCAGTGGTCGGCGTGTACGAAGTCTCAGAGGAACATGAAGTTGGAGATCTTCTTACTCGGCGGGGATTTGCAATTGGGCGTACCTCACACATCCGTCGGTGCTACGATGTACGGTATTTACCTAGTAAGTAGTAGTAGTTGGTCCCTCAAAGTGCTATTTCTGCTCTGCGGTTTCTTTGGAACGCATCGCCGACGCCTATTCTTGCGCTCTTCCGGCGCTTATCACTGTGGCCTGGACCCCCCTTACCTACGCGCCAGAGGCGACAAGCATGTCTATTCATATAACTGGACCCTTCAGGCTCAGCGCCGGTCACCGTTTGTATAGACGACGAGCTCAGCAGTCACTGTGGCGAAGAGATTGTCAGGGTTCCGGTGCTCCTGAATGCAGCAACTCGCGGGACCGAGCGAACCCGACCCTTTCAGGCGATCCCAGAGTTTGGTCCATCTTGCATCCCAGATCGACGAGGCGCAGCTCGTCCCTCTGATGCCCGGAGCGTCGGGACCGTCGTCTTCAGCTCGGTTGCTCGTGGTCCCGCCGCGTTAACGTCCTGTTGTTCTTCAAGCAGAACAAGGGATGTGTCGATTGTCGAGTGTTGACGTCCGGTGGCGCGCTATTGTTGTTGTTCTTTTGTCGTGGTCGGCGCGCGGCCGGGAAGGGCCGGATGCTTTGTGCCCAGACCTTACCATGACGACGGGTGATCCCTCCGCCACGCGCATGCCCTTTATTATCCCCATCCATGCGCGCCTCTTGCACCCTTCTCCTCCTCCTGCATCCCCCTTGCGCTAGCGCACCTTACTTTCTTACTTTCTCTTTCTACATTTGCTCGTTGATCGACTGGAAATGCTACTCCCATCCCTATCCCTCCTCGCCCTCCTATCCGGCCTCGTATGCGCCACACCGACGCCGTCGCCGTCTATGTACGTGCACGCACAACGCACGCGCCCCGCACGCGGCTTTGTGGCTCTATCAACCGCGTCGTCCGACCACATGCTCGACATGCGGATCCACCTCGCGCAACGCGACCCCGCCGGCCTCCGCGCAGTCCTCGACGCCGTGAGCGACCCTTCCAACCCGCAATACGGCCAATACCTCTCCCGCGCCCAAGTCGAATCCTTCACGCGCCCGACGGACGAGACGCGTAACGCTGTAAACAACTGGCTGGCGACGCACGGTCTGAACGCGACGGATGCGAGCTCTGCGGGCGATTGGATTGCTGTGCAGGTCCCTGCGAGTGTGGCGAATACGATGCTTGGAGCCGAGTATAGGCTTTTCGCGCACGAGAGGAGTAATTCGACGCTTGTCAGGACGTTGAGTTATAGTCTCCCGCTCTCGTTGCAGGGTCATGTCAAGACTGTCTGGCCTGGTACTTCGTGCGTCCCCTCCTTCCTCTCTTTGCGTGGAAGTGGATGTGCTGACGCGTTGTAGATTCTTCAACCCGCACGCGTTACCCGTCAGCGCCGTCCAGCCTCTCCGCCGCTCCGGCCCCGTCCCCGAGCTCGTCAAGCGCTTCGACCTTTCCGAAATTAACGCCGTTCTGGGCAAATACGGCCTCAAGCCCGTCTCCTCCTCCGCCAAAGTCTCCGTATCCAACTCTACCACCGTCCTCACGCCCAATGACTCCGCGACCGACCGAGCGCACATCGACGAGATATTGAAGAACCTTGGTCTTCCATCGCTCGAGAGCGGGGATGTGAAGGTTATCGTGAACGATGGGCCTGGGACTGTTTTCAACGGCACGACTGGGAGTCTACCCGACTGGATACAGTGTATACTCGACCATCGGTCGGACTGCTCGATTCCTGGCACGGGGACGGGGACGACGGTCGCGCCGTCGCCGCCTAAGCAGACTACTACCAAGACGAAGACGACGAGGACTGTTACGACCACGATCACTATCACGCCTACGGACGAACCTACCGCCGCTCCTCCCCAACCGACGTCCACCAGCTCCTCCGCACCTGCCCCTGTACCTCCTCCCCAGCATTCCTCGAACCCAGCGCCGCAACCCACCTCTGCGCCGGCGCCTCAGATCCCAGCGCCTACACCGGGCAAGACGGACGCGTCGTGCAAGAACACCGTCACGCCGAAATGTTTGCAGCAGTTGTACCAGATCCCGACGACGCGGGCCAAAGTGGCGAGTAACAAGATCGGGTGCGTTTTCTGTCTATTTCTTTTCTGGTCTACCCCTCGGCGTTCCTTCCTTTCTTCTTTCAGTTGTGTGTCCACGCTGTCTGCGTGTGCGCGCTCGTTGAAGCGTGCGCTCGGTCTTTTGTCCTGCCTGTTCAAGCGCTCGTATGCTCGTGCAAGCACGTTCGTCAGCCCGTACACCCGTTTCACTGCGCGCGCGCTCGTTTGTCTGCTCAGGCACGGCCGCTCTTCCTTCCTTCCACACACGCTCGCGCGCTGCCCCTCCTCGGTCATCCGCGTACCCTCATCCACGCGCTCGTCGCTACCTCCCCATGCTCGTCATCCTACTCCCCGCGCTCTGCACGTACCCTTCTTCATTGTCCTTCCCCGCCACTGTCCCTCCTTCCCCTCCACTGTGCCTCCCGCCCACCCACCGCCAACCTCCGCCGCTTTCCCTCTTGTCCCACACGCTCGCTGACGCTCGCTTCCATCAGAGTAACAGCCTACATCAACCAATTCGGCCAAAAATCCGACCTCCGTTCATTCTTGCAACAATTCAGACCCGACATCGACGATGCCAATACGGGTTTTAATACGCAGAGTATTGATGGAGGTGTGAATCCGCAGGGGAGTGGGAGTGCTGGTGTTGAAGCTGTGAGTACCTGCGTCGGCTTTTTTCTTTCTTTGTCGGTCTTTCCTCCATGTCGCGCGACGCGACGCTGTACTTCTCGTCCTCGCCGCTTGTCGTCGTCCGTCCCTATCCTCAATGCTCCCCCGTCCCTACCGCGCCGCCTTTCCTCCTTCCCGTCCGACGCGGCGCATCCTTCTCGCGTGCACGCTATCGCCTATTTCCTCGACGTCGCGCAGCGCTGCTTTTCGTCGTCGTCGTTCGCTCCTCCTTTCCTTTCGTCGAGCCCCTCCTCAACGTCAGCGCTGACTCTTCCTTCCTTCCAGAACCTCGACCTGCAATACACAATCGGCCTCGCGACCGGCGTCCCAACCACGTTCATCACAGTCGGGAACCAAGGCCGGAACGGGTTCCTGGATACGATTACGCAGTTGCTCGCGTCGGATAGTCCGCCGCAGGTTTTGACGACGAGTTATGGACAGAGCGAGGACGATGTGGCGCCTCAGGATGCGGAGTGCGTTCTTCTTCCCCTCTTTCACTTATCGTCTTCTTCCCCTCCTCTTCCCTCCTACTCCTCTTGCCCTCGCGTCTCTTTCACTTTCCTTCCCTCATCGCGTTCACCTTCCTTCTCCCTGCGTTGTTCTTCCTCGTTGTGCTGACCTATGTCTGGTGTAGGGCGATGTGTAACGCGTACATGCAGCTCGGCGCGCGTGGCGTGAGTATATTGTTCGCGTCTGGAGACTCGGGTGTGGGCGATTCGAACGACGAGTGTAAGCGGGATGGCAAGTTTCAGCCGACTTTTCCTGCTGGGTGTCCGTTGTACGTCTATCTCCTTCCCCTCTTGTCGCTTCCCCTCTTGCACTCTTTTATCCGTTATCGCGTCTTCGCCGGCGCTTCTTCGTCCTTGTCGTCGCGCTTCGTCGTCGCCGTCGCCGTCGCGCATGTTCCCATCATCGCCGTCGCGTCTGCTCCCATCGTCGCCGTTCCTTCTGTATCTTCGCCTCGCTACTGCCCCTCCCTTCACCCTCGCTTGCGCTCCTCCCTTCACCCTCGCTTGCGCTCCTCCCTTCACCCTCGCTTGCGCTCCTTCCTTCACCCTCGCTTGCGCTCCTTCCTTCGCCCCTCGCTTGCGCTCCTCTCTTCACCGTCGCTGACGCTCCGCCTTAGCTTGACAGCCGTCGGCTCGACAGACGGCATCGCTCCCGAACGCGGCGCCTCCTTCTCCTCCGGCGGCTTCTCCGAACTCTTCGCCCAACCCTCCTACCAATCCTCCCACATCTCCACCTTCCTCTCCCGCTCCTCCGTCTCGCCCTCTTCGGGGCGCTTCAACCCCTCCGGCCGCGCCTTCCCCGACGTCTCGACGCTCGGCACCCGTTTCGCCGTCATCAACGGCGGTCGCACAACCGGCGTCCAGGGGACCAGCGCATCTTCTCCCGTGTTTGCGAGTATTATTGCGCTGTTGAACGATGAGAGGGCGCAGCGCGGTATGCCGCCGCTTGGGTTCTTGAATCCGTGGCTTTATGGCAAGGCGAGCGGGGCGTTTATGGATGTTGTGGAGGGGAATAATCCGGGGTGTGGGACGGACGGGTTTGAAGCTGCTAAGGGGTGGGATCCGGTGCGTTCTTTTTTCTTGGGTGGAGTGGATGGGATGCTGATGGGTTGGCGTGTTGTAGGTTACGGGGTTGGGGACGCCGAGTTATCCTGCGTTGCGCGTCGCGGCTGGTCTTGCGTAGCGCGGCGTAGGTGGATGGGGCCCTTCTTTTTTGCGTTTACTTTTTACGGGGGACTTGACTTACTCCGGAGGATCTGTTTACCTTACGCGCTGCACGCTCACTCTGACCCAAGGAAATGGAACTCTCTCTTACTCCGGACTCGTTTGTGAAGGAGGTCACCGAGCCTCTCACTGTCATTTCATCATTGTCGAATGGTCCTGAACTGTATCAATAGCTGCTGACTCTCGCTGTCTCTTATCACTGTCGTTTCTTCTTGAGTCGATGGATGAATGCGGAAACTCATTGTGTATACAGCGTGAGCCTCGTGTCGAAACTACACCCAGAACAGATTGTCTGGCGGGACTTAGACACTCTCGGCGCTAATCTGTGGAAGGAACGTGGCCTTGCGCTCTGCTTCTCCGTGGTGCGAGTTCGTTTCGACGTACTCCGTGATCTCGACGACGATGGCCTCGGGCCTGGGGCGGGTCTGTAACTCGTAAGATCCTGTACCTCTTGACGTCGCAAACTTTGGTGCTATGGCACTGGGAGGATGCGCCATCCTTCGTCCGACGACGACCACGATGAGAGTGGGACCGATAACCTGAGCCATCATTCAGTCAAAGACGCCGCGTCGGGACTGAGGGACTTACAGCGAGCTGAGTCTGCACGTCGTTAGCGATCTGACCTGCGTTCGCACGAAGTTCGTAGAGCGTCATGTGGAAGACGATGGACAACGTGTACAGCGCGCCGCTCTCGATGACCACTGCTATCACAGCGCGATAACTTGCCGAGTTGAGCGAAGAGCGGAAGATGCGGATAACGATGAGGGTGGTGCATGTGACGTTCGTCGCGAGTGAGAGGGACCAGAATGAGGTGAACCAGTGGCCGACTGTTGGAGTGAAGAGCGATTCGTTGGGTTTGAGGGCCCATAGGGAGATTGTGGTGAAGATCTCTGCGACTGTTAGAGATGGATTCAGATGAGAATCGTCGGTCGCAATTCGGATAGAGACGTACTCATGGTGCCTAGGAACATTATAGCCTGTAGGGATATGAGCAAATCTCTTGAGCTGGAGTACATTGAGAGGAGACGGACCGGAGCACATGTGACTTTCCAACTGTAACTCCAGACGACCCAAACGCGCCATAGCTGTTGAGCAGTGTCAGTCATTGTGTCGTTCATTCCGGTTTACTCGGACCAGTAGACCGTCGGCCATAAACGTCTATTGGACGGTGAGAAGGACTATTTACGCCTGAGATTCAGACTTACGTTGATGACGTATATTACGTTCTTGAGCTTGTAAGGCTCTTTAGCGAAATCTCCATAATACGCTCTGCCATCAGATCCTCCGACGTGAAACGAGCTCGAGAATGCCTCGAGCCAGGGGGTCGGCCGGATAGCGGTCGCTGGAATAGGCAGGTACAGTCGGGGTCGTGAGAAGATGGGCTGTCATACGCACAGCCGCGTTCAAGCGCCGAACCAGACGCCGCTGCGCGAGCACTGTACGACTGCTCTAGGACGTATTCCACCTCAATACATGATGCAGTGCACACATTTGAACATGCAATCAGCTTGTAAGATTGAAGAATCCCTCATTTGAACTGTTCTCAGTCAATTAACGAGGCCATATCAAAACTGAGCCTATACACCTATGTCGACGCGTTTGAAGGAAAGGAACGACTATGCATTCTGGTACTGACTCATTTAAGCCTATACTGCTGGTTGCGCGAGCTGCAGTATGAAGAGACGACGGTGACTGACGACCTGCAGCCTGGCGCTTGTGCGCGGCTGTGCGTATGACAGCCCATCTTCTCACGCCCGACTGTACCTGCCTATTCCAGCGACCGCTATCCGGCCGACCCCCTGCCTCGAGCAGGCCGCGGAGCGACAAAGCCGCATGGGCGATGGCGAGAACGACCATGATAGTCGTCACTGTCATGAGTACGCCGCAGGTGCGCATGAACGAGTCAGAGTTCGTGCGTGTAGTCCATATAGGACGCTGACAATACCGTGAAGTAGTTGATTCGCGACGCGGCCAGAGGGTGCGCATGCAGAAGCAGTACAAGATGGAGCTGTGGAGGGAACGATGAGCAACGCTGTCGCGAGGAAGAGAGGTACACCGACTGCATCCCTGCTATGGTGTCAGCTGAGCTGTTACTCTCCTGTCCCCACTTTGCGTACCGATGAGCCATCCCTCCATCCATGACGATATCAAATTCGCCTCGTCAATAGTTAGATCGTGAGGAAGAGCCGACATTTCGAGGTTGAACGTCAGGAGTAGAACCTCTTTTCTTATATGGGGCGCATTCTGGGCGCGTCGCTCATCCTGTT
>KV426450.1:20978-35958 GCA_001632375.1 Exidia glandulosa HHB12029
CGCCATCGAAGCAGGCAGTGAATGTACTAGGTGCAGGGTTGTGGCTCACGTGTTGACATCGTTAAGTGCCGTGGGAAGGTTGACAGTCCTGCTGGAGGTGGTGGACTGCTTCCTTTACGAATGCGACAAGAACCAGACGTTTCAAGGTCGGCACAAAACAGTGGCAAAGACGCGACGCCGGTCCAGGGTGGCATCGGGAAGAGTGTGCGTAGTAGATACCTGTTTTCGTCGCTTTGTATGCGGATGGATTCATGTTGCTCGACAAATAATGACGAGTCGCGCTGCCACTCGTTGGTGGTACTAGGAGGCTAACAGCCACAATTTCCCAGGAAGCTGCGGCAGGGAAATGAAATGCGCGTTAACCATTGAATGCCCATCTCGTCGAGGGAGCGAAACGTGTCAGAGGGGTATGCCAGCAGAGTGGTCCTGCTAGTCGACCGCTAGAAAGCTTGAGACATACGCGGATTCCGCCTTTGTCCCGCCCCCGCGCTCAGGTCGAACCATTCGCGGGGTACAGTAAAGCGACGAGAGGGACGAAGTCAAAAAGTCAGAGGCGCCCGGGCCGATCTCCGCTGGCAGATGGCGCACAGCCCTACTGCGACTGAACTATGTTCTGGGCTGATGGAGACTTGGATGGAGATGCTTGAACTTGAACGGTCACCTTCCCTGCACGTATGTACACAATCTATAAATTCTGGTGTAGACACAGCTTCAACCCAATAGATGTAACGACACTCGCGTGAATGCAGCCTAGCTTCGCGTCACACAACGTCGAGGCAGATCGCGTTGCCGGCGAACCTCATGTGAACAGTTGGTAGTCTATCACCGACGGAGGGTAATTGGGCACAATAAACGCAACGTGCACCGCATAAACATGGGGGCACCGACAATGTAAAGAACGCACCTACGAATTGTTCTTCAAGCTTCTGCGGTATAAGAGCGAGCAAGTAGTCGTAACTGTCTACCATAGGGGTAGGTTCATGATTAAAGCCGTAATGCCGTTCACTGTGCGAGAACCCTGCCCACTCCTATGGGGGTCTGAGTTACTCGGCAGCAGAACAGTCGAAACGCACATCAATCCGTCCTCGTCCACGGCACAGAGCACGCCCCTGAGATGCAAATCGAGCGATAGCTGCTCGAGATCGCAAACGACTCAATTTTTCCAACCCGATCGTTCCCGTGTATTCGACGCGTAAGGCTTGGAGCGTCGTGCAGGAGCGTAGCTCCATCTCCTGGACGAGCTCCAACACGCGGGTGAGCGTCGAAGTCGAATTGTGGGAAGATGTCAAGCCCGGTGCAATCCTCGTGGAGAATGTGCAGCGACCTGATTTATTCCGCGTAGCGCTCCGAGACGTGACGTAGTGGATCGATGAACGGTGCCTGTCCAGCCGTAAAGTCGCCAGGTAGCGCGGCATAGATGTCGAGCGGAAGACCGCAGCTTCTCGCGCATCCTCACGATGACCTCCACACTGTGTTGTTAGAGAAGTGAGGGTTTGGGAAGGAGATTCTGACACTAGTAGTGAGTAAGGTCCTGGTTAGACGTGTCGCGCGAGTCAAGGCGGAGTCGTCAGCACCAGCATTGTCCATAGCTCGCCCGTGTCGATGCCGACCTACAAATGTGCGTCATGTGCTGACCTACGTCTGCACGGGCAAGACAGAAGATGTCACGCAGTAACTCGACTGGAAGCGGAATGAAGCGCCACGAAGATCTTTGCAGCGCTCGAGTGCAGTAGAATTAGAGTGGAGCTCTTTGCGTCAGGGATCGGTGGTCGTGGCGTACGGGCGGATGTCTGAAACACAGCACCGCGACGTTGATGGTGGCTCCGCGGACGCTGACGGGTCACTTCCGCTGTAACAGACCGTAACTTAGTAAGACATGATTCGAGGGCCGTGCATGTACTCGAGGCTGTCTTAGAGCGCAGATCGAGAGTCGCGTTCGTAGCGTTCGCGAAAGGTGTATCGAGGTTCCGCGGCGAGACGACCCTGACCACAGAGGCACAAGCGACGCGAACATGTCTGATTTTGTTATGAAGCTCAACAACCTCTTCCAAACTGCGGGTCGGTCGCTCAACTCGCTTCAGTGAAGTGAGCGTCTCGTCGCCAACGTCTGGTACGCAGAAGTCACTGGTACGGGCGGTCCGTGGGTGTAGTGTATACGTGGCTGACGATGGATGCAGTCACAAACGTCGGATCTTTCAGAGGTACTGGTCCGAATCGCAAGGCAGCGAGAGAGATGGCTGCCTGCTGCATATACGCATCTCACTACGTCATAATCCCTAGCGGAGGCAGAGGAGGCCCTTATGCCCGGACGCCGCCAGCTGCGAGTTCCCGTGTAACGTAATTGTAGCATCATGTACCACTAACAGGACGTGTCATCAGTATCGACGATTATAGAGGTCCTGCGCAGGGAAGATAGTCGTCAAAGACGTACTCGAGCAGCAGACACGCAGATCATCGGCGAACTCGGAGAATATCTGCACAGCCCAAACTTTAGGACACGACGAGAAGCAATGCTAGACGCGCGTTGTCTCTGAGTCAGCGAACGTTCAAGTCGAAGTATTCGCCCACACGCATCTAGCGATGGTCGTCTGGGCGTTCATAGTGACGCTCGCGTACTAGGCGTTGGTCGCGAGCCGAAGTTGAAGTGGATGCAGAAACATAGAACACAGTAGGAACGAAGCTGATCACGCTACGCGCTTTGCACACGCGTGGGTCGCTTGCCTGCGGTGAAGTAGAGCGACAGGACCGTGACGAGTCCCACGGCGAGTTCAACTCTTGTATTTGAAAATGACCCAGTGTAGAAACGGGTCGCATCGGTGGCCCTGTCAGCACGGCGAATGCGAAGCCCGACAACGTGAACACGACTAAAGCAGGCGCGGCGACCGTCCTGCGCGACGAGATGCCGTAAGACTAGCGCTCGGCCACGAGTATAGAGATTAGACGACGGCGGACTGTCGACCACCCATAGACGTGATGGCGGGAACGGAAGCGAGAGACGCCGGCCAGCGGTAAATCCCGCACCTTGCCTTCCTGTCCCTGCCTCGCTCATTCCTAGACGTACAGCCCGCGTCGCTTTGCCTCGCTACCTCGCACGTACTGTCACAAAAGTTGTCCTGTTCGCTCAACTTACTTTGCGCATGCGACTGCATCGAGTGGGATCCAGACTCTGGTTTTTGTGCTTTATTCGTCTGGCAGACCGCAGTATGAAGATGCGAACGGGATTCACCTGCCTAGCAACGGTCACGGCGCTGCTTCTAGCGCGGTCGAGCGGGCATATAGCACGCACGGGTCCGGAAACTGCTCTGCGTTCGACTCTCCAGCTGGTCGCCGGCGCATGCAGATACGGCCTCTCTGAATGCTGGAATCGAACCTACTCGCACTTCTCTGCTCGTAATAGCGCCTTCGTACGGCCGTACAGTCTCTGGAATGCGCAGGCACGGAAATGGTGCGTTATGTGCGTCGCAATGCCGCAATCTTGTAACTCTGACCAAGAGCGGAATCAGCAGATGTACCGTCAGCCTCGTAGATCAGCATGTCCTGACGCATATGACTCCTACGGTACCGCTGAAGTTGCGACCTGAAAGAGCTTTCTCGTGTTCCTCACTCTATCTTGGCGGTTCGCGGTCGGCGAGCCTCTGCGTTTGTGGGCACAGCTTTTCTTCCCGACGCGCCATTCATGGAGTGCTTTCTTGTTCAAGTGGTCGATTGTGATATTGAAGACCGCGAGAGCTTGTCTTCCGGGACCTTTAATAGTACGTCTACTACTAGCATATCCCGAGTACGTGGACAACTGCCAGCCTGAGACGGTGGGAAAAAAGAAATTACCCATGTCCGAGTTTTCCAGGCGCTGTGGGTGTAGGGCAGGTCGGCACGGAAACACGTCTGGAGCGGTTGCACGAGTGCGTCATCGCTCGGATACAAGGTCGTGCCACCCGTGCTCACGACGATGCCGACAAGTCCCACGAAAGCTAGGCTTCCTCATCTTACGTCACAGCTGGAAAGGCCCACTTTTCACAAGTTGTTCATCCGGATACCAAGACGAAATTCGGGACATTCATGCATTAGGAGGTTCCCGAGCACAAGAAGCACAGAAATGAAAGGAGCCAGCAAGGGTCGATAGTACAAGCTACACAGGAAGTCGAGTAAGAGCGTCATATGCACCCGCGGCTTCGTCGGCATCCGCATCATCGTAGGCTGGTAGCGCAACATCAGAACAAGTTGGATAATCACGTCAAGAGGCGTACGGTAAAAGAGAATGTTTTTGGGGTCATCGACGAAGGCGGAGCCGAGGACGTTGCGTGCGTCTTGGATCGAGCACGAGAACACTTTTTCGAACAGCGCGAGGAGATCCTTCAGGACCGGGGGGGACATGACCGATTTCGTGGGCAACGGCGAGCTCATTCTCCGCGATAATGAGCCACTCTCGTATCTTGAGCTCGTGGGCACCGATGTTCCGCTCGAGGCGCAGTTGACCGTTAGGCCAGAGCTAAGACAGCGTAGTGGGTGAATGTAACAGATCGAAATTCCGAACTCACCAATGGCCAATATGCCAGGCCCTCGGGAGACCGATTCGGGATGAGGGCTTGAATATTCGCCAGCTCGATGGTGTACCGGTTCACTGCATTCCGCCCTGGGCCGGACGGGCGACGTCGGGCCATCAGATCTCGCGTCAATGTATACGCCGCGATGCCTGGTGCCGGCGGGGAAGGAGGGGATTGCGTATCATACGACAGCACGCGCAGCCTGGTCAGAATGTCCAGCATTTGCTCGAGCACCACCTGCGACACTTGGCCCGCCTGAAACAGAAAATCTGCGCAGGCCAGAGACAAGCCGCCTGTCTTGTGAAAGATACCGCGTGTCGCAGCACCGTATGCTTGATTAGTAGAACTGAACTTTTTCTCGAGCTCCGTCTTGGCCTTGCCGACAGCGATGTCAACAGTTCGCTGGATATGGTTGTCCAACGAGACTTGGAAACGAGCGCGCGCCGCGACCCGGCCTTCGTCTGTCGCTGTAGAACTGAGGACATGCAGAAGGGGGTAGCATTAGATAGAGCAGCGGTAAGGGACTGGGTAACTGACTCCAAGTCGGCGAAGAGATTCATGTATTCTGGCGCGACGGGCTCATCTGGGGCTAGAGATATATTCGCCATGCGACGCAATTGCGGTAGCCCACGGGTGATGATGGGTGTGATGCGTTGAAGAAGGGGCCTGTGGGCGTATGGGTACGTCAGCACTGTGAGTGAGACACGACGGGTGTCGCCAAGAATAGTGTGTGGAAGGGAGATGGGCATGGACACGATGGATCCAGGACAGGGGATGGGGACGATACGAGGGTGGGGATGTGTAGTATTGGAGATAATGGGCGTAGACGTCACGGAACTGAACGCGTGGTTAAGGCGCGGGTATGTAAGTACGGCACACGTAGTGGGTACGGCGCGTGGGCACGTGCGTAGGAGGAGTACGCCCCTTGCGGTACGGGGCGCTGGCTTCTCCGTAAAAGGGACACAATAGCGCCGAAGAGACTTACATAATGGAGCGACTGCATTGCAAGCATGAGCAACAGCGCAAGCCGTGTAAAAATCAATCGGATGACCGTGAAGCTGGAGATGGAACGGAATCTAGGAGACGTCAAGAGGTCGTTATGGACAGAGACGGGTGGAGCGCGGATGGGTTTTGGAGTAGGACCGACCATGGCCAAGTGCGCAGCGCACAGCATGGCAATGGCCAGGTACAGGCTCTGCATGAGTAGGAAGAAGAACGCACCAATAGCGTTGTCAAGAATCTGCACAACGCGGCGCGTGAGCAACAAGGCGATCAGGCGAGTGGGCACATACCAAGACGTGGCCGACTGGAATAGAGCGCAAGAACTATTGAGCGTGAGCGCAGTGCTACGCGATCCTGGCGCTGCAGACGTACGAGTGAGGTAGATGACGTTAGCCTGCTTCGCCCAGTTCTGCGACAGTATGTCACTTGCAGGAACTTTTCGGGTTCAACAGCCTTGCGGCGTGCGGCGACAACAGGCGGACAAGTTGCGGTTACGGTGCAAGGCGCGGCCAGAGCCGAACTCCCACCCCCGCTCTTACTTTAGTAGTGAACGGCCCCTTTTGGCGGCATGTTACGGTTACGCTCTTGAATTGGCTTCTAACGGCTCTCTCAATCTGCCATGTAGCCGGACTTCCTAAGTTACTGAACGCCCGCAACTTTGCCTACACCTCCGTCGTGTCCCACATGTAGCAAGGAAACCTCTCTCGCTGACTGTCTGACATCTCGCCAAGCCCCCCATAACTTGTTCAACTCTTTTCTCAAAATGATACCTCTGTTATGCTGACCGACCGTCCCCGGGCCTTCATCCGCCTCGTTCTCGTCCAGGTCCTTGCAACTTTGACTGTCAATGTGTCAACACTTGTAAGGTCTAGTTGGATGAGGCAACATCATCCGGTGAGCGGCCCCACTATACTGATTCCAGCATCACTTCTCTCTCAGTTACGCGAAACATATGTGGCGTTCGAACGACTTCAGACATGTACTCATGTCAACAAAGTGACGGTAAAACCATGCTACCGCCACTGCGCACGCGTAATAATTTCTCTCCCTCCAGTCTCCCTTACGCTAAATAGTCAGAGTAGTGACGTTGAATACGCTTGAAGCCGCAATAATCTCAAGGCTTCGGTCCTGCAACGGCGGTGTCGAGTACGTAGGTACACCGCGTCTGCTGCGCCCTCTTGACGGAGCTCAGCCTGAAAGGAAAAGGTGGTTGTGAAGGTGAAGCCGAGAGTTTCCGCACGGGGTTGGCCGGGATATGGTTCATGACCTTAAATCGTCGAATTGCAATACCATCCCCACTCGCAACGCACCTACGTGGCAGGAATATGAGCCTTCAATTACACTATGCCAAGGGTTTGAGGTAGAAATAACGGGAATATGGCAAACGGAACTATACTACCGGATTTGGCCAGGTGAAATCACGGATGCAAATTTCTACGTACTGCAACTCTCCGCACCACACACCAACTCGGATTGCTCGCTACGCTCGCAATGAAGTAGAAGGCGGTCGCAGGGTCTGCGGTTATACCACACATCGACGTCAGTGTTCCATCCAGGCAGTCAAGTGGTGTGCGTGCGATGGAGAATGCAGGAGCAACACGAAGGAACAGAGCTCCTTGCGCGATCGCAGTAAGTACGTCGCAGAAGCCCGCTCTCTTGCGCCGTTTAGACGGCACCGCAACTTTTGACTCACGGCCGTCGTTTAGAGTTCCCGGCCGTACTTAAGCGCCGGCCAGCGGAAAGTTGCGCCGTACGTGAGCGACGAGCCGGACAGCAAGGCAGCGCATTCTTGACCGTGCAAGCGCAAATGAGCAACCAGACGGCGGACGGTAGTCGTAGCGGGACTGCAGACGAGGTATTCGCTGCATAGCCGGCCTGCATTGGAATATTATCATGTAGCGCATGTCGAGCAGGAGACAAGGAACGAATAAGCGCCGGCGGCACATCCCGCTCCTTTCCTCCTGCGCCAACGTTTGCAACTCAATTGCATACTCGAAGATCCCTACGCTGCGCTTGGTTCGACTGCATTGCTCTTGCGATTGTATCTAGAGTCCGGATGCAGGTCATTCAGCGCCGATGAGTACTTGGGTTTGCGCAAGGGAAATGCGAAAGAAAAGGTACGCACGCCTTATCACACACAATATTTCCCTCTCGCCGGTCTCCGCGGCCTGCAGCTGGAGATGCCACGACCTCATCTCCCGTCCAGGCGCAGCAGGCAGCGCGCGCCGACGACAAAGCCAGCGCCCGGTCCGCCAGTGAGACGCGGGCGATTGGAGTTTGAGTCCGCAGTTGAGCAAGATGACGTCCCTGGACAAGAGTCAGCACACGGGGACGGAAAGGAGGGGGAAGAACACCGCGACAGGTAACAGGTAGACTTCACGTACGCAGAAGGCGCACGAAGGAAGGAGCGGGCAATAGTCGCCGTCAAGGGCCTCGGCAGCGCATCGCCGATCGCACCACAAACAGCGCACCAGAGGGCCGCCGGGGCTTCAACGCACGAGAAAGTCGATACCGCGGCACAACACGACACGCACTACGCGAACGCATCGCATGACGAGCAGCGAGCGAGCGGGCAACAACCGGGCAAAGGACAGAAGGACGTGCGCCACGGAGGGCGCGCAGAGCGCGAGCCGTCAGGACACGCAGAGCGCGAGCAGGGGTCCAGAAACAGTAGAAGGAGACAGAGGAAAGGGGGTGAAAGGAAGTGTGGAGGTACGACTCACTAGCGCTCCGATGTGCGTGCGTTGTATATCGAGGCCGTACGAACTGCAGCGAAACGGCGTCAGTCAACTTGGGAGGTCCATGAAGCGCGTTAGAGGTGTGGGCAGATGGGCGAAGACGGAGGGATCAAGGTCGTGCGCAGGATTGAGGACAACCAGCGCACCGCGCGCGCGCAGCACGGCAGTCGAGAAGAGGTCAATGAGTGCCCTGGCCGTCAACAGGACGAAGCGGCGCGGCGGCGGGACCGGTGCGCGCAGGCGCAGATGAAGACAAGAGAACGATGCAAGGCGAGACGAAAATCAGGCGACGAAGTGGGACGATATGGGCGACGAGAGGCCAGGCGTAAATGGATGCACCCGTAGGCGAGGGCAGAGCGAAGAGGGCGAAGACGTGAAAAGGGGCTGCAAAAGGGGGAGAAAGAAGAGAAGGACTCACATTCAGACCCTTTCCCGCAAGTCAGGTTTGGATGAAAGACATTGGCCATCAAGCTGTCCTCGGAATGTCGCGTGTTCAGATCTGCGTGGAGCAGTCAGAGTCAGTCTGAGCGAAAGATGAAAGTGAAGGACTGGGGATGATGTAGGAGAGGATGAATTACGAACGAACAAGCACTCGCCGACATCTGCAGGCACCTTTGAGGCATCCGCGACCGCTCGCACTCGTGACGCGTACCGTTAGGCGCTTACATAGAGGCGCGACGCAGATCGCATTCCTGTACGGACGGCGCGTGAGCGAGGCACAGCGACGCGGGATCTACGACGCACCACTGTAGAGCTCGACTGCGCCGTCGTCCTCGACTCGTCCCTCGTGCTCCTTCCTGCCCACTCTAATACGCGGGCCTGACACCACACAGCTCGAACCGGGGCCCAGACCGACGAAGAAGAGACACACGCAGACCAAGGCCAGCTATAGAGCATGGAGCATCTAACTGGTAGCAAAGATTCACGTGTATTCAACACCTAGTTGCGCCTATTCTGCGTTCCCACTCGCTGGTCAGTACGATCATACGCGCGCGGGAACGGCGAAGAAGAACGCACACTGGTTGTTACGGTGCTGTCGAATCGCAATTCGACTTTTTCACGCGTTGGAGCCGTACATTTCGACCCACGCGCGTAAGCGCGGGGTGGGCTAAACTCCTTAGAGCAGCGAGCAGCCGTGCGCGTAGTAGTTGTAGTGGTGGTAGTAGTAATGGTCCTACATAGAACGCGCGCGAGACAACGAACGAACAACCGCGTGCGGCACATCCCGCACCTTTCCTCCCTCCCTCTGAGTTCCCTCGTAGTAATAATCCAGATTTAATATCTCGACCGACCGCGACGCTCTGGAAGCCTTGCATCTTGTCGCGCGATGTTGGATTCAGCCGATTCGGCGCAAGTCCTACTCTCGTCTTTTTTCTTGTGCTGGTCGTGGAGCATTGCAGCGCGCTATCGGCTTACGACAGGGCTCTCTGCGCGTCGTTGCCTCCCTACGCTCCACGTTCGCGCTCCCCGGACTCGGTTGACTTCTATGCAACACGCAGGACGTTCTGCTCGATTATCGTGACCGTCCCGCCGGATCGCGTACAGAACTGCTCTGTCGACTTCGACAGATACGCTCAATTCTCGCCATAGACACACCCTGTCCTATATTTTGACGAGGCTACAGCATGTTCGAACTCTCGTTCGACGCCCGTGCACAGAATCAAGAGCTTGCTGGGTGCGCGGCACAAATGCGCGCAGCGACGAGGCCGACCCTCGGACTGCGAGTGAAAACGCTCACTAAAAGAAATGCGTCTACATGTATTGGGCCTCGACTCGTCGTGCGTTATCGGTTGCGCCTGGGTGGTCTGGTTTCTATAACGCGACCGTCGCTAGGCTGGTACTGTACGACGCAAACACGTCGCCAATCATAGGATTTCGGATAGCCGACTTCGAAATCGGTCGCTCGAGGGGTGGCGCCGCGGTGCAGCTCGTTACGGAGAAGTCACACGGCAGCGCCATTTCTTCGCTTCGGCTTCGTGTCCTGACTCCGCGGAGCGTTGTGTTGAGTCGACATGGCAGTTCCTGTGTAGCTCAACTTCCCAACAGTGTCTGTGTATGCCGTTTGTGCGCAACTGAGGTCTCGACTGAGCTCCCGAGGAACGCCTACGCCCAACTGATCTGCGTGTGTTCGGTACCGTTCGGCGGAACCGTACGCACTCTGCGTACCGCAACTACTCAGCTCCCTAATGGGCGCTCTCTTCCCTAGTCTCTCGGTACGGAAAGTGACTGGCTACGCATGGGTAATGTGTGCTCGTGTACAGCTGTTGGTGTCGAATTGCAGAGTTCGTGCGTGCTTCCTCTCAGTTGATTGCGCCGAGCGTCCGATTGACTACACCCTGTCCAATCCCCTCCGCACTACACGATCAAGGGTGCATCTCGTACGCGTGCTCAGCACACCCTGAATGCGTTTCCAATCCCACCTGAGCTCACATCCCAGGTGTTACACTGCTCTCCACGATCTGCGGATCCCTTCCGTCTATTTTTCAATGCAGAGTTCCGAACGAGCCGTGCATGAGAATCTTTGTCCCCTCGCCGACCACGAGAGTTTACGGCGTTTGACGAGCCGCAACGCGCGTGCGGAAACGGATGTCTGCTCTCCCGTTACTGATCCGCGCGCCCGTTTCCTGACTTTGAGAAGTGATACGGCTTCCGTTGATCTGTTATTAGTGCGAACGCGGTACCGACGCCACAGCCAGAAGCTGCGACGGTGCCACAATCCGTGCTGTGCGGACTCAGGATAGTTGCGGCGCGTCCGCCTTCCGAATGGAGTGAAAATACGACCGAATAGAACTTGTCGTTTAACTCGGTAGCGACGGCGCCGCGTAGGGTTCGAAATTTGAGATAGGCCAGATGGCGCATTGCCATCCTACAGATCCGTCGGGCTCGCTCCAGCTCTTTGAGTCTCTCTGCCATCAACACCCCGAGGTAGATCGCAGATCCTTGCGCCGGTGCTACACGCGCATCCCTGAGTTCCTGATCGGTGCCGTGTTGGTGCGTAGCCACAGGGCCGTGTCATGCAGCCTGTATAAAGCAACCACTGTCACCCGTGCTGTGGCCCGCTTTCCCGAAACCAGATTTACTCGCTCAACCAGCAACTTGCTAGCTACAACTCCCGTTACTCAGTCATGTCTCTCGCTCTCGCCGCAAATGTGGCCGAGATCGCGGGCCAAGGACCCGCTTCCGTACTCTTCGGTGTCTGTGATATTATATCCAATTCTGCCGATGTGAGTACTAACCGAGAAATTTGATGCTTCAGGCTTGTACTGACTGACAGTCCGATCAGGCTATCCGCTTCAACAAGGATGCGGCAACGGCTTTAGCACGCCGCATCCATGAGATCGTGTCTGTGCTTGCAGAGGAGCAGGCATCAGAGGACTTCAAACCGTCGCCACAGTGGACCACTGCTATCAGCAACTTCAAATGGTATGCCACCGCACTTCAGTTATGAAACTTTCACTGACCTGATTCACAGTGCCATTGACGCCATCGTGAAAGATCTTCAGGGCATCAGTAACCAGACCTTCCTTGCACAAGCACTGCACCGCGAGCGGGATGCTGAGGCAATCCGAAGAATGGGTGATCGAGTCCGGGATGCAACAGCATTATTCATGGTGAGCTTATGA
Organism: Exidia glandulosa HHB12029; assembly: GCA_001632375.1. Lineage (NCBI taxonomy): Eukaryota > Fungi > Basidiomycota > Agaricomycetes > Auriculariales > Exidiaceae > Exidia > Exidia glandulosa. The sequence goes on from KV426450.1 coordinate 32,883, forward strand.
TTTGGACTGTTTTTATCTCATTGTCCTGATATGATTCCTTAGACCAAAGCTCGCATCGAGATTCTTGGGCATGTTCAAGCCCTGAACACCGCACTTGAGTCTGCGACCAAGGCAGTCGCAACACCATCCGTCCTTGTGCAACGCCTCGAGCCTCCACCGCTATACTACTGCGGTCGCACTGCAGAGACAGAGTCCGCAGTCACAATGCTGGACTCTGAACTGCCCGCATATGTTGCCATTTTGGGAGGCCCGGGCATGGGCAAGACCTCACTAGCCCGGGCTATGCTTCACCATCCCGCACTTACTACTCGATTTGGACCAAAGCGCTACTTTGTCGCATGCGATGCGGCCGACTCCCGCATGACTCTTCTCAGTCTCCTCTCCTCGGCGTTTGGCATTGCAACCAGGAGTGGAAGTGCAGCCAAGAGAGCCCTGAAATCAGTGTTGCACGGACCATCACTGCTTGTACTTGACAACTTTGAATCTGCATGGGAGTCCCCAGAGCAGAGACAGGAGACAGAGAGTGTGCTTGGCTTTCTAGCCGGTATCCATGGACTCTCCATCATGATTACACTCCGTGGCTCCGAGCGTCCGCAGGGTGTTGCATGGACTATACCTCATCTGCCACCGCTTGCGACACTGAGCAATTCATTTGCAACCCAGCTATTTGTCAGCATCTCCGACATAGACGAAACCAATCCAGATCTTTCAAATCTCCTTGCCTGCACTGACCACATTCCTCTGGCTATTGTACTGTTGGCAAACCTTGCCCAGTATGAAAGCAGCCATACTCTCCTTGCTCGATGGGAACAGCAGAAAACTGCCATGCTTCACTGCAGTGATGGAAGCCACCGTCTCACCAGCATGGATGTCTCCCTCAGTCTGTCCATTACGTCACCTCGAGTTGCCGCTTGTCCACCTGCAGTGCAACTGCTTGGTCTACTTTCGATGCTGCCCCAGGGTGCGAGCAGATCTGATATTGAAGCATGGTTTCCTACCGCAGACGTTAGCCGGTCAATCTCTGTTCTACTCCAGACTGCCCTAGCAGTATGGAACAACACAGATCAGCTTTATGTCCTTGCACCAATCCGTGAATTCATGCTCTCAAAGCACTATCCTCACCCAGCTGGACTTGCAGCCCTCTTTGCTCACTATCACACTCTGGCCCGACTGATTGATCTTGAGGGACAGGAGACCTCCAGTCCAGCAGCAGTGGCATATGTTCTGCCTGAACTCGAGAATCTCTATTCTGTGACTTCACATGGATTGGAAGCCTGTACATATCAGAATAGTGCAGCAGTGGCTGCAGTAAGCCTTGCATATCTGCTGGTTGACACTGGCTATGGGTCCTTCGATATAATCGGCAAAGCACTCCTGGTCTCACGGGCATGTACCCTGGACAACATCACCGCATCACTTTTGTACCTGTGGGGGCTATTGGCTTTTCAGTCTGCAGTGCCAGGGGACTGCCAAATACTGTGGACTGAGGCACAATCTCTTTACCAGAAAACTAGAAATATAGGGGGCATTATTGACACGACTCTCCGTCTGCACTACTTCAAGCCACCAGAGCAAGCTATCAAGGTTTGTGAGGCCATGTACACACTTGCTAAGGAAACCAGTGAGTGGAAGAGAGCTGTATTTTCGCTTCGGTTCATTGCCTCTGCTCATGATCGGAGTGGGAAGTATGCTCTCGCTCTACAATATAAGCAGGAATCCATTGATATTGTATACTCCAAGCTCCCTGATGCCCAACGAATCCTTGGGAGCAGTATTTCCTTCCTTGGCACTAGCTTGTGTGAAGCAGGGCATCTCAGACCTGGGATGACTAAACTGAAGGAGGCTGTTCCGCTCCTCTTGAAGACACAGAATCATCATGCACTGGGAGAAACAGAGTGTACCATTGCAGAGGTTCACCTCTTGATGCAGATGAACCTGACAGCACTGGTTCACATTCGGCAAGCCCTGAATGCATTTCAACAGGCACATAATGTGAGGGGCCAGATTCTTGGCTTCCATCTCTGTGTGGGGGCAAATCTCGCCATGGGGGATACACAAGCTGCTTTGGGTGCTTTTGAATCTGGAGAGACACTGCTTGCAGATGGTGGTGGAGGTTCAGGCACCTTTTGTCGTGCACTGTGGCTACATGACAGAGGTGCATTTGCTGCTGCAAGTGGGGATGTTGAGGCTGCCAATTCTTTCTTCAAGGGCGCAATCATGTTCTCCCGCTTTGAAGACAGTAATGAAGTACTGGGAAACTGCCTAGAACTTGAGGGCATGTCGCTTCTCTCACTGGGCCAACTGGAGCTGGTCAAGGAGAATGAACCTGGGGCACAGATATGCTTTGTCATCTCAGCGGCAATATTGCGTCGATTGTCTCGACCAAAGTTGCTACAAAGCTTGACATACCTGGCCCAAGTCCTTGAAGATGAAGCAGCAACCAACCTACTTGCTGCCATTATGCCGCCACTCCTGCACTCCGGCCTAGATGGATTACTTGCAGATGCTTTCCTCACCCCTGCCGACATTGCTTTGCAGCAGAGCAACACTTGTCTTGCACACCATCGGGTCCAGAGTGCAATGCGGTACTTGGAGGAGGTTGACACTGTCAAGCTGCACGAGCGCGCCGCAACCATGTTGCAGAAGTGCACCGCTGCTCTGACGGTCTGAGTGTATTATTTTCCTTAAACATGTATTACATATCCTGCTCGAGATTGTTCAAGCTGTGTCAATACACCGCCATGACTCATCTCCTTGTCTTTGTCCTTTGCGTCCCATACCCATGTACTGTAGCATTTCGACCGTATGTTCGGCCGAAACGTGTAACATGTAACATCGGAGGTGCGTTTAATAGTGGAGTTAACACAGAGTTAAGGACCCTGATGATCTATAGGGTCCGCTATGTACCATAAAATTATGAGACCAACCTCATTTGATAGCTCTCATTGAGGCGATCCCAACGGATCGCGGGACTAAGCTCCGCATCTCACCATTCAAAAGCGGTGTTTTCCGTTGATTCCGCAGCATGCAACATACGGTCGAAATGCTACAGTACACTATGTATGCACCGTCCAAT